>WSYH01006674.1:0-36825 GCA_036426205.1 Ascaphus truei
TCGAACAGAACCGGAGTTGTGGGTTCCAGGTTTCTGCTCATTCTGACTTAGCCGGTTCGAAGCTTTCTCCGCCATTGCGCTCAATGGTAGGACCCTCCTCGCCGGCGTGACCCTTTCTCGCCGCCTTTACTGCTCGGACCCTGTTGGGGTCAAGTGAGGGGGTTCCTAACATCTAGGTGCAAAATGAATTTTATTTCTAGGTGCCCTAGAACAGAAGTTCCCACGCCAATTGACCTAGTTCCCACGCCAATTGCCGTAGTTCCTACGCCAATTGCGCGACCAGGCAGTTAAAAAACAGTGCAGTAAGCCTCTACATTTGTTACACTGGCAAAGGAGCAAATGGAAACAATGTGAGGGAATTCAACATGTTCTTTTATTGGTGGGGTCACTACAAAAACATTTATTTACAAATACTGTACAATGTTGAAGCATTTTAAGTAACATCTCCTTTATTAAAGAAACCCAGTAATGTATACAGTACAGTACAGTGGGATGGTGCGCAACACTTTCAGTCAGACCTGCACCAGTTCAGTCCTAGAGGGCAGCAAACAGGGCAGGTTTTCAGGGCAACATTGAAAACCGTGCCTGTTTGCGGCCCTCAGGGACTGGAGTTGTGCATGTCCTGTGAAAAAAAACACACAACAACATCTCCTTTGTTTAAGTACAGCAGGTACTGTAGGGCAAAACATGTACAGTACAATACAGTTCAGCACAACAGTATGGTCTCACTGAAAGTCCTCCACGTTGTCTAGCCATGGCCGATTCCTTGCATGGCGCAAAACACCATTAATGCAGTCTCGAACGCCTTTCATTACAGGATCTGTAACTGCATAAAAGCGCCACATTTCTTCCACAATGTTTTTCCTTAAATTGGCAGGAAGGGCCTTTTTTACGCGATTCCCATCGTAGTTCACTTTGAACACCCACTCACAGTACAACGTGTAGGGAACATGGTGCTTAAAAATGATCAAGGCATACTTGTGGGGTACACCAGCACTCATCACCCTATACTTCTCCCAAGCGCCGCTGTCAGATCGCGCAGGGTGATGTCGGGCACTGTTTCGATGCGAGCGGGTGTAGGTCTTTTGGGAGCGGGTGTGCTTGTGGCGACGGGCGATGGTAGGATGTCTGGGAGGAAGCTTTCCTCCGGTCGTGGTCGCCGTGTTGTCTCCTGACGTGGTCTTGACGGGGTTGTCATCCTCCTCAACGGCATACATGTACACTACATCTTGTGGTGGAGGGGGGGCGCTTGGTGATGGAAGGGGGTCGAAGGTCCCATTCATCACATCCATGTCACCCTCCTGCTCCGGCGTCGGGGAAACAGGGGCATTAGCACGGAGCAACTAATGTATGCCCGCAATGTCAGCCTCTATCTTCTCCATCTGTTGATCCATCCGTTGCTCCATTTGTAGCATCCGTTGCTCCACATTTAACATTGTCTCCAGAAGCAGATCTATCTTTGCCAGCACAATAGAATTCCCGGGGAGATCCACACTTATCCCATTCAGCATCCAGTCCAACGAGCTGCTTCTTGTGCATGGCGTCTGGACATCTGGGGGGGATGGGTGCAACGGAGGATGAGATGGGGGTTCCATGGAGAGAAGCGGCATCGATGGAGAGTGGAGGAGGTGACCTGTGGATACCCGGTTGAGGAGAAGCGGTAGCGTCGAAGAGGGATGGAGGTGACCTTTGGATTTCCGGGCGAGAAGCAGAGTCGTCTAAGAGCAAAGGAGAAAGTGACCCGTGGATTTCAGAGGCGGCAGCGTCGTCAGATGGAACCGGAGAAGATGGGGGTGGAGAAGACGGGATGAAGATTTCCGGGACAGCTAAAGCAGAGTCGTCGAAGCATATGGGAGGAAGTGGTCTGCGGGTCCGATGGGTTGCCTGCCATTCGTTTTGTGTCGAGAGTACATCACCGTATATCTTCTTCACATAATGAGGCTTACGTCTAAGAAACCCCTTAACCTTTGGGGTCAGCAGAAGGTTTTCTTTATTGGCCTTAGCCTGTCGCTTTTGCCTTGGCATGGAAACGGCAACTGCCTTTCACTTTTTCAGCATGACAGGCACGGCAGAGGTGAGTGGGTTCTTGCGTCCATAGAAACGGGGATGCTCCATGGAAGCAGGTGGCACAATGCAGTACAGTATCTGGACAAGGGCAAGTTCAGATAAAGATCCTGGAGTGGTGGCCTATGCAAAGTGTGTGACCTTTTATGCATGGCGGCCAGGTACAGGTGTTGAAAGTGGGCGTACTCTAATGTGAGTCATTACCGTATAAATACACCATCCATTTTGTGTATTGACTGCACATAGAATACACATCGACTAAACATCGAATATACATTCTTCTGTTTGTATTTCTTTCTACTCGCAGCAATGCCTGTTAAAAAGATTTCAAAGGATCTCAGCATGCGAATTAAGGAGATGTACAGGAGCGGACACCAAATTGCTGCTATCCAACGCTGGTTAGCTACTTCTGACCTCGTTGTGCCATTAACCACCGTGAGCTATCATCCACAAGGAAAAAACAGAGACCGGAAAAAGGCATCAAGGGTAACAAACGCGTAAGTATATTTATAAAACTTAACAACAACAAAAATATAGAAAACTGTACTGTACATCTACAGTACAGTTCTGTATCTACTGTAATACTGTTGTTATTTCTGTTTATTTATATTACAACATACTGTACTTTAGTTTGTCTATTTATATTTATAGTACAGCAGTATACATTTTTTGTATATTTCAATTAATCTTACAACGGTATATACTGAATAGGATGTACTGTATATTTATATTTATATTACAACAGTATATTTATTTTGTATATTTATTTTTATAGTACAACAGTATATATATTTTGTCTATTTATATTTATAGTACAGCAGTATACATTTGTTGTATATTTCAATTAATCTTACAACGGTATATACTGAATAGGATGTACTGTATATTTATATTACAACAGTATATTTATTTTGTATATTTATATTTATTGTACAACAGTATATATATTTTGTCTATTTATATTTAATGTATATTACAACATTACATTTATATACATTTTATATTGCTGCATATTAATAAAACAATATAATTTCTTTACATTGTAGGGAGACAACTGTTCTGGTGGACAAAATAAGTGAGGAGAATGATGAGAGGAGTGCATTAAGGGTTAAAAACACTCTGCAGGAAAAGAACAATCTGACTGTATCCGAGAGCAGCATAAAGAAGATGAGACGCAGCATTGGATGGAAATATGGACCTGTGAGGTTAGAACTGGACAGTACAGGAGGTAAAAGTGTTGTTTCGCAAACTGTACTGCACTGTGCCGCAAAAAAAAATTATTCCTTGTCATTACAGAGTGTACCCCATGATACGGGACGCAAACAAAATCAAAAGAGTGCTCCAGGCCCAGGCATGGATCGACAGCGGGGAGACTTTCCAGGATTGCATCTTCACTGATGAGTCTACTGTGTCGCTGGAGAGATTTGCACGATTTGCGTTCCACAAAAATGGCCGCTTATCTTTGAAGCCGCGGCCAAAACACCCTGTGAAGCTGAATGTGTGGGGTGCCATCTCTAGGCATGGACCGGGATGCATTGTCATCTTTGAAGGTAAAATGTATCAAATATAATGTCGCCTAATGCACTGTACTTGACTAGTGTTGCCTTACCGGATGCACTGTACTGTACAATTGTGCAGTTTTTTGAGCACTTTTCTTTTCTGGCTATAGGAATCATGAATAAAGCTTTCTTCCAAGACAACATTGTGCCCGAGATAGTGCAATACATCACACGCGACTTCCCCAATGGTCACCGCTTCTACCAGGACAACGATCCCAAGCACACTGCGTCAACGGCGCATATCCTTGAGCGCGGCATCAACTGGGTGAAGACGCCAGCGGAGTAAGTGCAGTAGACCGTGTCCCATTTTTGTTCCCCACTGTTTTTAGCTCTTAAACCAATTGTCCTTTCTTTCCAATGACAGGTCGCCAGACTTCAATCCGATCGAAATGGTTTGGCATCAGCTGAAGGACCATATCCGGAAAGTAGCGAAACCCTCCAAAAAGGACGAGTTGTTGAAAGGCATACTGAGTTTTTGGAACGATGTACTCACCGTGGAACGCTGCAATAAATATATAGACCATATTGCCACTGTGTTGCCCATTGTCATCGCGCGTAATGGGCAAGCATCAGGAAAGTAGTACTGTGCTGTAGTATTGTAAGTACAGTATGTTACAGGTAAGTATGGCACAGATTTTTTCTTTCCAGATAGTAAGAGTATACAGTAGTTAGTTTTTTCTTTACAGAGAGAGCAGCACCAGCCATCAGGTTACAGTACATAGAATTTAACAGTAGTCAGAGTATACAGTAGTTCCAGTACAGTATACAGTACACTAGTTTGACAGTACTACAGTAACTGCCTACTAACTGCCCCATTTTTTTTCTTTTCAGAGAAAGCTGCACCAGCCACCTACAGTAGTTCTGCCATAATACAGTACAGTAACTGCACTAATTTTTGGTTTTCTTGTCGTTCCAGGAAAAACGGTGGCCTAGGGGATGGGGGCGTTGTGTCCAGTCAAATCTGCTTGTACAGTCAAATGTACAGTATATAAACAGCAGCAATGATGTACACAAAACCTCTCCTCTCTCAATGAACTACTGTACTGCAGACAGAATGAGGAAAAGATAAAGACTAAAGAAAAAATAATTTTACTATACAGTATATACAGTATATTATACAGTACATTACAGTACTGTACTGTATATACTGTAGTATTAAATAATATTCTTATAAATGTGCATTACTCATGATTCCCCATGTTTTACAAAGGTTTTCCAAAAAGTTATCCAATTTCAAGCTGCCAAAATAACTTAATAAAGACTGCATTACTGTATGTATTATTCCTGATTATTTTTATATTTGTATTTTTTGGTTCCTGATAAAATAAAATAAATATTTATTCACTTTCCTGTGAATTATAATCATTGACAGCCACCCCTACAGTGCACCAATGAATTATTTTATTTATTTATTTATTTATAAAATATTTTACCAGGATTTATACCAGGATTTATATATTTTTATTTTAAAGATATTAAAGAATTAGTTTGTCTATTTATATTTATAGTACAGCAGTATACATTTTTTGTATATTTCAATTAATCTTACAACGGTACATAATGAATAGGATGTACTGTATATTTATATTAAAACAGTATATTTATTTTGTATATTTATATTTATAGTACAACAGTATATATATTTTGTCTATTTATATTTATAGTATAGCAGTATACATTTTTTGTATATTTCAATTAATCTTACAACGGTATATACTGAATAGGATGTACTGTATATTTATATTTATATTACAACAGTATATTTATTTTGTATATTTATTTTTATAGTACAACAGTATATTTATTTTGTCTATTTATATTTAATGTACTGTATATTACAACATTACATTTATATACATTTTATATTGCTGCATATTAATAAAGCAATATAATTTCTTTACATTGTAGGGAGACAACTGTTCTGGTGGACAAAATAAGTGAGGAGAATGATGAGAGGAGTGCATTAAGGGTCAAATACACTCTGCAGGAAAAGCACAATCTGTCTGTATCCGAGAGCAGCATAAAGAAGATGAGACGCAGCATTGGATGGAAATATGGACGTGTGAGGTTAGTACTGGACAGTACAGGAGGTAAAAGTGTTGTTTCGCAAACTGTACTGCACTGTGCCGCAAAAATTTTTTATTCCTTGTCATTACAGAGTGTACCCCATGATACGGGACGCAAACAACATCAAGAGAGTGCTCCAGGCCCAGGCATGGATCGACAGTGGGGAGACTTTCCAGGATTGCATCTTCACTGATGAGTCTACTGTGTCGCTGGAGAGATTTGCATGATTTGCGTTCCACAAAAAAGGCCGCTTATCTTTGAAGCCGTGGCCAAAACACCCTGTGAAGCTGCATGTGTGGGGTGCCATCTCTAGGCGTGGACCGGGATGCATTGTCATCTTTGAAGGTAAAATGTATCAAATATAATGTCGCCTAATGCACTGTACTTGACTAGTGTTGCCTTACTGTATGCACTGTACTGTACTATTGTGCAGTTTTTTGAACACTTTTCTTTTCTTGCTATAGGAATCATGAATAAAGCTTTCTTCCAAGACAACATTGTGCCCGAGATAGTGCAATACATCACACGCGACTTCCCCAATGGTCACCGCTTCTACCAGGACAACGGTCCCAAGCACACTGCGTCAACGGCGCATATCCTTGAGCGCGGCATCAACTGGGTGAAGACGCCAGCGGAGTAAGTGCAGTAGACCGTGTCCCATTTTTGTTCCCCACTGTTTTTAGCTCTTAAACCAATTGTCCTTTCTTTCCAATGACAGGTCGCCAGACTTCAATCCGATCGAAATGGTCTGGCATCAGCTGAAGGACCATATCCGGAAAGTGGTGAAACCCTCAAAAAAGGACGAGTTGTTGAAAGGCATACTGAGTTTTTGGAACGATGTACTCACCGTGGAACGCTGCAATAAATATATAGACCATATTACCACTGTGTTGCCCATTGTCATCGCGCGTAATGGGCAAGCATCAGGAAAGTAGTACTGTGCTGTAGTATTGTAAGTACAGTATGTTACAGGTAAGTATGGCAAAGATTTATTCTTTCGAGATAGTAAGAGTACTAGTACTGTATACAGTAGTAAGTTTTTTCTTTACAGAGAGAGCAACACCAGCCATCAGGTTATAGTACATAGAATTTAACAGTAGTCAGAGTATACAGTAGTTCCAGTACAGTATACAGTACACTAGTTTGACAGTACTACAGTAACTGCCTACTACAGTAACTGCCCCATTTTTTTTCTTTCCAGACAAAGCTGCACCAGCTACCTACAGTAGTTCTGCCATAATACTGTACAGTAACTGCACACATTTATGGTTTTCTTGTCGTTCCAGGAAAAATGGTGGCCTAGGGGGATGGGGGCGTTGTGTCCAGTCAAATCTGCTTGTACAGTCAAATGTACAGTATATAAACAGCAGCAAAGATGTACACAAAACCTCTCCTCTCTCAATGAACTAATGTACTGCAGACAGAATGAGGAAAAGATAAAGACTAAAGAAAAAATAATTTTACTATACAGTATATACAGTACAGTATATTATACAGTACATTATAGTACTGTACTGTATATACTGTAGTATTAAATAATATTCTTATAAATGTGCATTACTCATGTTTCCCCATGTTTTACAAAGGTTTTCCAAATGATTATCCAATTTCAAGCTGCCAAAATAACTTATTAAAGACTGCATTACTGTATGTATTATTCCTGATTATTTTTATATTTGTATTTTTTGGTTACTGAAAATAAAATAAATATTTATTCACTTTCCTGCGAATCATAATCATTGACAGCCACCCCTACAGTGCACCAATGAATTATTTTATTTATTTATTTATAAAATATTTTACCAGGATTTATATATTTTTATTTTAAAGATATTAAAGAATGTACTGTATTGTATTAAAAACATGTGACTTTAAACCATAGTGACTGACAAATATTTTCACACCCTGATGAAATACTGTATCAGTGTACTCTCAATTCTCACAGTGCTGTGCACATCAGATTTACATTTCAAATTCGAGAGGGGATTTTTCAAAGCATTACCGTTCAAACAACAGGCCTCTAAGGGTTGGGGGAGGGGGATGGTGTGATTAGACGCAGGCGTGCTGAGTGTTTGTAGCTCAGCTATGGGCGGATTAAGAACACAATGGCAATATGCAGAAGATCAACAACCCAGTGTAGAGAGGGGGATGGTAGGCTAGGGTGACTCAGCCGATTGATGCATGGCTAGGGAGGGATTAAAAACTCTGGAGGTGTGTGGCTGAAATAGTTAACAGCAGTGTCATTTCAAAAGGCAGTTCATCATAATATAAGATGGTCATTTGGATATTATTTTGTTCGGAACATACTTGGCCATCAGTGCACATTTCTTACAAACAGATACTGTGTACTGTATATAACATTGTGTATGTGCCAACTCTCTATATTTTCCTTTATTTATCCATTATTTCACTAATGGTTTAAAAGTGTTCCTTGCACAGTCCGCTAATAAAATGCAGCCTACCTTACAAATGTCCCTTTCCTATCTTTCAGACAAGGACATTCATAGATGTTGATTAGAGAAGAATTATGAATGAAAGTCTACCTAGTTGTGGTGGTTAATGATAAACAGAATGCTATATTTTGTTTAAGTTCAGTTTGACATTCAATTATGCATTTAAATGTGTAACAATCCTCTTTACCGAAACTATGAAGAGCATCTCGTCAAGTGGTCATTTACTATGTGGACATATAAGACTCTTACCGGTCGCCTATCCAACCAGCGTTACAGTGCAGGCACTTCCCATTGATGTGATTACAGGTATGTCCGTCTTTGCACGGTGGACACACTTTCTCACAAGCATCTCCGTAGAAGCCGTGGAAGCAGATCTGGTCACACTTGGTGCCGTTCCATCCTGCTTCACATGCAATGCATCTTCCATCAGCAATGGTACAAGGCTGCTGCTCCTTACATTGTCCACACCTATAAATGAGTGGAAAAGGGACATATTGATGGCAAATCTGATCCTTTCCAAATGATTTTTCAGGACTCTTCATGGTGTTGCTTCCTTACACATTCTGTTGGTACACAGATAGATCCCCTGCCTAAGCAATGATCAGACTCGTTGAAACCACAGAGGAAACACAAGTGAGCCGTTACAGCATGGGATGCAAGTAATGGAGAACAATACTGCAAGTGCTTAAGAAAATCAAGACAGGAGAGCTTTAAAGGAATCTACTCTATTTGAGAAGGTTTGGGGGAAAACAAGAACAGTGGAGATGCAAAAGGGGAGAAAGTTGAGGACAAACAAACAAAACAGAAAGGTGTGTATCTGTATTTAAAAAAAAGAAGAACCATGTAACCATAACTAGATTTATTTTGTCATATAAATTACATATATATTACATACAGTTAGGATCTAGGAGGATACTTGGCAAAGGCACTCGATGATGTATTTCCGATCGATGTATGATAATAATGGTAACTTCCTTTAGAATAGAAGTCTTTGAAAATATTGTGAAGAAAAAAAAACAACTAGAAGCCCAACAATAATCCAAAAATAAATAGATGATACCGTTCTGTGGCTAACGAAATGCTTTTATTTGTGCGAGCTTTCGAGATACACTGATCTCTTCTTCCGGCGATGTTACAATATATATATATAAACACACAGATGAACCCCCTTATAACGCTGTGCTTGGGGTCCAAAGAATCACATCGCGTTATAAGCGGATCGCGTTAGAAATAATGTACAATTGTATGCATTGTACAATAAAGTATTTCAGATACCAATAATCGTGTTGTAAAGTATTCATAAATACGAAAATTGGGAGCCACACTTGCATCGCGTTATAAGCGGATTCGCGTTGTAACGGATCGCGTTATAACGGGGTTGAGCTGTATATATATATATATTTATATATATATATATATACTTACACACACACATATATACATACATATACATATATAACAATAGCAAGAATGTTCAGGGCACTCAAAGGGAAAAAGGAAAAGGAAAAAAATTATCTGATCAGTCGTGGTGCTCACAGTGCGGCCAGGATCACCATCCAGCAACAAAAAATAGATAAATACCCAATATCCAAGAATCTGGAGCACTCACAAATTCAAAAAATACAATTTAATGAAGTAGCACAGGCATCAGGGGGTAATCACAGAAAAAGAAGCAACGTTTCGGACCTTACTGTCCTTTCTCAAGCTCCTCCACTATATATATATATATACAGGTAAACCCCGTTATAGCGCGACCCGTTATAACGCGTGAATCGGTTATAACGCGGTTTTCACGTGGCTCCCGTTGCATACTGCACACACTGCACACACTCTCACTGCACACACTCTCACTGCACACACTCTCACTGCACACACTGCTCACACTCCCAGCACACACTGCTCACTGCACACACTGCTCACTGCACACACTGCTCACACTCTCCCAGCACACACTCTCCCAGCACACACTGCTCACTGCACACACTGCTCACTGCACACTGCACACACTGCTCACTGCACACACTGCACACTGCACACACTGCACACACTGCTCAAAGCACACACTGCTCACTGCACACACTCTCCCAGCACACACTCTCACTGCACACACTGCTCACTGCACACACTGCTCACACTGCACACTGCACACACTCTCCCAGCACACACTTCTCACTGCACACACTGCACACACTCTCACAGCACTCAGCTCTCACAGCACACTCTCACAGCACTCAGCTCTCAGCACACAGCACTCACAGCACACTCTCACAGCACACAGCACTCACAGCACACTCTCACAGCACACAGCTCTCACAGCACACAGCACTCACAGCCCACTCTCACAGCACACAGCACTCACAGCACACAGCACTCACAGCACACTCTCACAGCACACTACACCACACCTCCCACTCCCCCTCCCTACATTTGGTGTCGGCTGCTGAGATCGGAGCGGAGCTGGCATCAGGAGGGGGGGGGTGTCGGGAGGAGGGGGGGTGTCGGGAGGAGGGGGGGTGTCGGGAGGAGAGGGGGTGTCGGGAGGAGGGGGGGTAGGATTTTCTCCTCTCATTTGAGATTTTTGCAGTGCCTCTTTTACCTAGGCCATGCTGCTTTGTTCCAATCTATGCGTGTGGTTTTATTGCCTTGAAAATTGCAGTTTGTATACAGTGCCTTCTTACATGAAGTCAGGTAACATGGCCTATAGGGTGGTTTACATGAGTTTTTTCCCCTTGTCATTTCTTAGTCCCTTGCATATTGATTGGGGACCATTTTGGCGGGATAGCGCTCTTCGTAGTTACCACAGATTATGTTCATTTTTGCTTACTACCATATATTATTAGCAACAAAAAAGGTTGAGGCTTCTACCTGTCGTTCCTTTTCTCAGACTTTTGAGTGCATCTTGCTAACCGGCCAGCTGTTGGGGAGAGGGTTATTGGTACCTTTCTTGCAATTTATATGACATTACTGTAGAGCGTGCTATACATAATCTTATTCCTTTGCTACACTTGTTTTTGTTGAATTGGACCTTATTTCGTATTGGTTTTGGGATGTATCTCGTGTGTATATATGTATGGTTTTGATAGAATTGTATAAGGGGTTTGTCAGGGAATGTTTTTTTTACTATATGGTTTTGGTTTTATGTAGCGTTTCTAAAAACTTATTTCACCCCCCCCCCCACACATTCCTTTACCCTTCCATCTCTATCTTATTGCTGTCCCCGCTTTAAAAGGTGTGCAACGGAGACTACGAAAAAGACCACACTTTTAGGAGAAGCACTTGAATATAAGTCAGCACCTAGTGATAGGAAAATATGTGAAAGTTTGGACGGAGTTTTTGACTACATTGTTATAAAGGTCAATGATATTAGAGGCTCTCAGTTACTGTTAGTCTCCATTTGCTGTTTCACCAAAAAAAAACAAGACAAATTTGGTAATAATAAACTTTATTATTATTTATTTAGAGAGAGGGAGAGAGAGAGAACACACACAAACAGGCGCACAACTAGGGTAGTTACTATAAAAAATGAATATTTTTTATGGGACATACTGTAAATTCAGAGCAAATGCCCACTACAAAAATAGCAAAATTTGAGTGTATATGAGATACTATCTCAATCGCCCATCAAGCGGTCCTCGGTAAACTCATAGATCCCAGCGCTCTCCGACCGTCACTTCTCATGCTTTGCGGAGCGGGAAATGTCACCCTGGCACACGGAGAATTGTCCCTACGGAAACAAGCAGTCAAAGTCCGTGCTAGTAAATGCAGACGATTAGGTTGGACAGTTCTGATTATGCAGCACGGAACCCTTTAGACTGTGTACTGGAGGGACAATTCTTCCGGGTGCCGAAGGAGCAAGTATTGCTATTTTTTGAGTGGTTTTTGGCTGAGTTTATTGTCCCATAAATATTATATTTTTTTTTTACCGGTATATACCACCTAGGTGCTGCGCACTGTTGTTTTTTTCTAATAGATATCCTGTCAGGGGATGGTGAATCCTTATTCAGGTAAGACACTCTGTGGGACTACACTTTGGGACGAGAACTGGACACTCATCGATTGGTACTTATTACTTACCATTTATTATTAAGTGTTTTTAAATTTTATTAAATGCATTGAGTTTTATAATATATTTCATAGTATTTTATGTTTAGAGACTAGCGGGTGTAGAGTAGTCACTTACACAAATTAACCCTTGACTATTTTTTTGTTACAGGAGGTATATGAACTATTATTTATTAGCCTATTTCTCAGACGATCTTTACACAATATCAGCTTTGTATTTAGGGATTACGGCACTACTTCATGTTTCTTTTGTGGGTGTGGTATATAATATGTATTATATGTTGCGGCAGCTTTATTATTTACAATCACGCAGTCCTGAACCACCTGATGGGCTTTACCGGTCTTTGCTTCCGCAGGGGCAAGCCCGGCGTGACGCGCGGTGAGGATGTAAGGTCGTGTTCTAAATATATGCCTTCGCTGTCCGCCAATGGCGAGAAATTCATGAATACTGGCTGACGCTCGTCTCGAGGGTTTTATCGGTCCCATTCATGGTTCGGGTAACCCTGTTTATTTAGCGCCTTCAATGGCGACCCGGCTTCCATCTGTCCGTCCCGCCCTCGTGTATCGTTCCCTGTAGACCCCATTGCTGCCCCCCTCTCTATTGTAAGCCGAATCAGTAAGGTGTCGTTGTGCGGTTGTTGTCGTTTAAAAAAGTATACTGTCCACAGTGTGTGCAATTGTAACTTGGCCTTGGCTTGAGATGAATGGAAGAGTTGCCAAATGTATCAATTTAGGCTTTTACATAGTAAAGAGAGACAAAGACCAGTTTTCAGGTTTTGTGTGTACCACTATTTCAGCAGGGACACCACGCCATGAGTGTTCAAGTGCAGCCTGCTTTCCAAAAAACCGTGACGAAGTACGCGTTATGTGATAGTGGGCGCGCGATATGCAACAGAGGATAAGATTGGAAACGTGCTCAAATTTATAATCAGTATGTTTATCGAAAACTATGACTTGTTACAAATTTTCGCACTCCTCATACGTGGAAGCAGTGCGTAAGGAACAGGTTATGTAGCTGACCCATGTTTTACACCGTATTGAGCCCCCAATTGTTGTGGACCGAGGTACGGTATCCGGGGCTGAGCACATCACCAGGTTTTTCAGCGTATAATGATCATGGAGACGCCAAAGACAAAGGGTCGTGTTAAACAACAACTAAGAAGCGCGACCAGTCGGGCTGCAAGCATGCACCAGCACCAGCACAGGCTTCCAAGACATCCCACTGTCAGTGACAAACCCTGAGCTGACGCCTGATGCAGAGCTGGATGTGGGTGCAGTTTTGATTTGAAGGCATTGCATGTGGTACCTAACGATTTCAGCTTCACCTGATATTGACGGACAGGTGGAACTGGTCACGCTGCCAAACTATCGACGTGAGTGCAGAGAAAGCGGACATGGCAGTGGACCGCGCCGGCGCAAGACTGAGATGGGAAATTCAATGGTGAGTTACATGCTCTTGTTGGCCTATTATTTTGGTGGGGCGTGGCGTGGGTATCTTAGGGGCTACCTTACTGTACATTAAAACTTTCTTTTTTTTTCCTCGTGAAAGGGAAAACGGCTAACGGGGGATTTTCGTGGATAATATTGTGTGTATGCTGATGTTTTCAGGCGTGACAGTACTAGTGTAATAAGACCCAAAAATAAATAAAACTATGGCATTATTCTACCAGTTCAGTATCGTTTCAATTATGTGTCTTCCACCGTATTACATGTACAGATGGTTATACAGTGCCTAACATCTATGGGCCAAAAAATAATTTTATTCCAGTGCCACTAGAAACGAATTCCCAGCCAATTGCCCGTGAATTTGACCGCGGGCCCTAAGTAGTTCCCACGCCAATGGCGAGAATATAATGTAAAATAACCGTTCTGTGGGTTCTGAGCGGGTTTTTGAAATGTACCGCGTCCTCTGCGGGAGGACCTTTGCCATAGGGCAAAAATATCAGCTTGCACGAACCCCCGAGACCGGAGGGGTACCAAAAGACAGTTTAAAAGCACATTACCAAAGTGGCTTTTTTTGCCATGCAAGTCAATGGCAGAAACCTGAACTTTAACACACCCTGGGCTCCGTCGTGTTGCCGACGAGGGTCGCAATTTGCCATGCAATCCTGCGCAACTAGGCTTACAGGACCTGAATCTGAGCCCTCTAGGTCGCACAGAACCGGAGTGTGCGGGTTCAAGGTTTCTGCTCATTCTGCCTTAGCCGGTTCAGCTTTCTCCGCCATTGCGCTCAAGGGTAGGACCCTCTCGCGGCGTGGACCCTTTTTGCCGCCATTATGTCGCGACCTGTGGGATCAAGTGAGGGGGGTTCTTCTCAAACATCAGAGATTTTATTCTTAGGGCCCTAGACAGAAGTTTCACACGCCAATGACCTAGTTAAGTCAAGGCCAAATTGCGTGTAGTCCTACGACCAATTTGCGGACCAGGCAGTTAAAAAACAGGGCGATAGTAAGCCTCTCAATTTGTGTCCACAAATGGCAAAGGAGCAAAATGGAAACAATGTGAGGCAATTAAACATGTCTTATTGGTGGAGTCAGTACAAAAACATTATTTCTATTACTGTACAATGTTGTAACATTTAAAGTCACAGCACATTTAACATCAAACACACCATAATACATACTGCGCCTTTATAAAATTCTTCTGCACCAAAACATTTTTGGTGCATGGGCACAGGGAGTTAAAGTACTGCTTTTTGTACTGTATTTGGGGGTTGTCTTTGGGGGTTTATTCATCAAAAATTATTATGATAAACTGCCTTTGAAATTACACAGTGTCTGTTAACTGATTGTCAGCCACAACTCCAGAGGTTTTTTTAATCCCTCCTGCCAAGCGTCAATCGGATGGAGTCACCATAGCCTACCATCCCCCTCTCTCCACTCGGGTAGTGAGTCTTCTGCGAGATTGCCATTGTGTGTAATCACGACAAAGCCGAGATACACAACACTCAGCACGCTGCGTTCTAATCACACCATCTCCTCCCTCCCCCAACACTTAGAGGCCTGTTGTTGAACGGGTAATGCTTTGGAAAAATCCCTTCCGGAATTTGAAATGTAAAATCTGATGGCACAGCACTGTGCGAATTGAGAGTACACTGATTACAGTATTTCACTTTCAGGGTTGTTGAAAAATTGTCAGTCACTATGGTTTACAGTCACATGTTTTTTAATACCATACAGTACATGCTTAACTATCTTTAAAAAAAATATATAAATCCTGTATATACAGTAAGTAAAATGGTAACAACCCGTTCTGGGGGTTAAGCGGTTGAAATTTACCTGGTCCTATTGGGGAGGACCCTTGCCACAGTGCGCCTAAAAATATCAGCCTGCACAACCCCGGAACGGAATTACCCTTACTCGGTGGGGGTACCAAAAGACTGTTATAAGCCGATGATTCCAAAGTGGCTTTTTTTCTGCCATGCAAGTCAATGGAGAAACTGAACTTAAACATCACCTGACTTCCTTCTATTGCCACGAGAGGGTCGCAATTTGCAATGAAATCCTGCCGCAACTAGGACTACATGGTCACCGAATTGAGCCCTCAGGTCGAAAAGAACCGGAGTGTGGTCGTGGGTTCCAGGTTTCTGCTCATTCTGACTTAGCCGGTTCGAAGCTTTCTCGCCATTGCGACTCAATGGTAGGACCCTCCTCGCCGGCGTGACCCTTCTCGCCGCCTTTCGCTACGGACCCTGTTGGGGTCAAGTGAGGGGGTTCTAACATCTAGGTGCAAAATGAATTTATTCTAGGTGCCCTAGAACAGAAGTTCCCACGCCCAATTGACCTAGTTCCCACGCCAATTGCCGTAGTTCCTACGCCAATTGCGCGACCAGGCAGTTAGTTAAAAACAGTGCAGTAAGCTCACATTTGTTACACTGGCAAAGGAGCAAATGGAAAACAATGTGAGGGAATTCAACATGTTCTTTTATGGTGGGGCACTCAAAAAACATTATTACAAATATGTACAATGTTGAAGCATTTTCAAGTAACATCTCCTTATTAAGAAACCCAGTAATGTATACAGTACAGTACAGTGGGAGGGTGCGCAACACTTTCAGTCAGACCTGACACCAGTTAGAGCTAGAGGGCAGAAAAACAGGGCAGGTTGTTCAGGGCAACATTGAAAACCGTGCTGTTTGCGGCCCTCAGGGACTGGAGTTGTGCATGTCCTGTGAAAAAAAACACCACACAACACTCCTTTGTTTAAGTACAGCAGGTACTGTAGGGCAAAACATGACAGTACAATACGTCAGCACAAACAGATGGTCTCACTGAGAAATCCTCCACGTTGCTCAGCCATGGCGATTCCTTGCATGGCGCAAAAACACCATTATGCAGTCTCGAACGCCTTTCATACAGGATCTGTAACTGCATTAAAAGCGCCACAGTTCTTCCACAATGTTTTTCTTAAATTGGCAGGAAGGGCTTTTTACGCGATTCCATGTAGTTCACTTTGAAAACCCACTCACAGTACAAAGTGTAGGGAACATGGTTGCTTAAAAATGATCAAGGATACTTGTGGGGGTACACCAGCACTCATCACCCTAACTCTCCCAAGCGCCGCTGTCAGATCGCGCAAGGGTGATGTGCGGGCACTGTTTCGATGCGAGGCGGGTGTAGGTCTTTTGGGAGCGGTGTTGTATTGTGGCGACGGGGATGGTAGGATGTGGGAGGAAGCTTTCCTCCGGCGTGGTCGCACGTGTGTCTCCTGAAGTGGTTTGACGGGGTGTCATCATCCTCAACGGCATAATGTACCATACAGTGTGGTGGAGGGGGGGGGGTTGGTGATGGAAGGGGGTCGAAGGCGCAGTCCCCATCATCACATCCATGTCACCCCTCCTGCTCCGGCGTCGGGGAGGAAACAGGGGGCATTAGCACGGAGCAACTAATTGCCCGCAATGTCAGCCTCTATCTTCCATCTGTTGATCCATCACGTTGCTCCATTTGTAGCATCCGTTGCCACATTTAACATTGTCCCAGAAGCAGATCTATCTTTGCCAGCACAATAGAATTCCCGGGGAGATTCCACATTATCCCATTCAGCATCCAGTCCAACGAGCTGATTACTTGTGCATGGCCGTCTGGACATTGGGGGGGGGAGGGTGCAACGGAGGATTGAGATGGGGGTTCCATGGAGAGAAGCGGAATCGCTGGAGAGTGGGAGGAGGTGACTGTGGATACCCGGTTGAGGAGAAGCGGTAGCGTCGAAGAGGGATGGAGGTGACCTTTGATTTCGCGGCGAGAAGCAGAGTCGTCTAAGAGCAAAGGAGAAAGTGACCCGTGGATTTCAGAGGCGGCAGCCAGCGTCGGTCAGAGGAACCGGAGAAGATGGGGGTGGAGGAAGACGGGATATGAAGATTTCCGGGACAGCTAAAGCAGAGTCGTCGAAGCATATGGGAGGAAGTGGTTGCGGGGGTCAGGGGTTGACTGCAATTCGTTTGTGTTCGAGAGGTACATCACCGTATATCTTCTTCACATAATGAGGCTTACGTCTAAGAAACCCCTTAACCTTGGGGTCAGCAGAAGGTTTTCTTTATGGCCTTAGCCTGTCGCTTTTGCTGGGATGGAAACGGCAACTGCCTTTCACTTTTTCAGCATGACAGGACGGCCAGAGGTGAGGGGTTTTGCGTCCATAGAAACGGGGATGCTCCATGGAAGCAGGTGGCACAATTGAGTACGTATCTGGGACAAGGGCAAGTTCAGATAAAGATCTGGACGTGGTGGCCTATGCAAAGTGTGTGACCTTTTATGCATGGCGGCCAGGGGTAAGTGTTGAAAGTGGGCGTACTCTAATGGAGTCATTACCGTATAAATACACCACCATTTTGTGTATTGGACTGCACATAGAATCACATCGGATCAAACATCGGAATTACATTCTTCTGTTGTGTATTTCTTCTCACTCGCCGCATGCCTGTTAAAAAGATTTGCAAAGGATCTCAGCATGCGAATTAAGGAGAGTACAGGACGCGGACACCAAACTTGCTGCATCCAACCGTGGTTAGCTACTTCTGACTCTCGTTGTGCCTAACCACGTGAGCTATCATCCAAAAGGAAAAAAACAGAGACCGGAAAAAGGCATAAGGGTAACAAACGGTAAGTATATTTATAAAACTTAACAACAACAAAAATATAGAAAACTGTACTGTACATACAGACAGTTCTGATCTACTGTAATACTGTTGTTATTTCTGTTTATTTATATTACAACATACTGTACTTTAGTTTGTCTATTTATATTATAGTACAGCAGTATACATTTTTTGGATATTTCAATTAATATTACAACGGTATATACTGAATAGGATGGTACTGTATATTTATATTTATATTACAACAGTATATTTATTTTGGATATTTATTTTTATGTACAACAGTATAATATTTTGTCTATTTATATTTATAGTACAGCAGTAATACATTGTTGTATATTTCCAATAATCTTACAACGGTAATACTGAATAGGATTGTACTGTATATTTATTTACAACAGTATATTTATTTTGTATATTTATATTATTGTACAAACAGTATATATATTTTGTCTATTTATATTTAATGTATATTACAACATTACATTATATACATTTTATATGTGCATATTAATAAACAATATAATTCTTTTACATTGTAGGGAGAAATGTATGGTGGACAAAATAAGTGAGGAGAATGATGAGAGGAGTGCATTAAGGGTTAAAAACACTCTGCAGGAAAAGACAATCTGACTGTATCCGAGAGCAGCTAAAGAAGATGAGAAGCAGCATGGATGGAAATATGGACCTGTGAGGTTAAACTGGACAGTTACAGGAGGGTAAAGTGTTGTTTCGCAAACTGATGCACTTGTCGAAAACAAAAAAAAAATTACTTCTGTCATTACAGAGTGTACCCCATGATACGGGACGCAAACAAATCAAAAGAGGTGCTCCAGGCCCAGGCAGGATCGACAGCGGGGAGACTTTCCAGGATTGATCTTCTACTGATGAGTCTATGTGTCGCTGGAGAGATTTGCACGATTTGCGTTCCACAAATGGGGCCGAAATGCGCTATTTTGAAGCGCGGGCAAAAACACCCTGTGAAGCTGAATGTTGTGGGGGTGCCATCTCTAGGCATGGACCGGGGATGCATTGTCATCTTGAAGGTAAAATGTATCAAATATAATGGTAGCATAATGCACTGTACTTGATAGTGTTGCCTTACCGGATGCACTGTACTGTACAATGTGCAGTTTTTGAAGCACTTTTCTTTCTGGCTATAGGAATCATGAATAAAGCTTTCTTCCAAGACAACATTGTGCCCGAGATAGTGCAATACACACACGCGACTTCCCCAATGGTCACCGCTTCTACCAGGACAAGATCCCAAAGCACACTGGTAACGGCGCATCCTGAGCGCCGCCATCAACTGGGTGTGAAGACGCCCACGGAGTAAGTGCAGTAGACCGTGTCCCATTTTTGTTCCCCACTGTTTTAGTCTTAAACCAATTGTCCTTCTTTCAATGACAGGTCGCCAGACTTCAATCCGATCGAAATGGTTTGGAATCAGCTGAAGGACCATATCCGGGAAAGTAGCGAAACCTCCAAAAAGGACGAGTTGGAAAGGGCATACTGAGTTTTGGAACGATTTGTACTCACGGTGGAACGCTGCATAAATATATCGAGCAATCCACTGTGTGCCCATTGTCATCGCGCGTGAATGGGCAAGCATCAGGAAAGTAGTACTGTGCTGTGGTAGTTTAAGTTACAGTATGGTTAAGGTAAGTATGCACAGATTTTTTCTTTCCAGATAGTAAGAGTATTTACAGTAGTTAGTTTTTTCTTACAGAGATAGCAGCACCAGCCATCAGGTACAGTTACATAGAATTAACAGTTAGTCAGAGTATACAGTAGTTCCAGTACAGTATTACAGTCACAGCTTTGACAGTTCGACTACCAGTAACTGCCTACTAACTGCCCCATTTTTTTTCTTTTCGAGAAAGCTGCACCAGCCACTACAGTAGTTCTGCCATAATAAGACAGTAACTGCACTAATTTTGGTTTTTGTCGTTCCAGGAAAAACGGTGTGGCCCTAGGGGATGGGGGGCGTTGTGTCCAGTCAAATCTGCTTGTACGTCAAATGTACAGTATATAAACAGCAGGCAATGATGTACACAAACCTCTCCTCTCAATGAACTACTGTACTGCAGACAGAATGAGGAAAAGATTAAGACTAAAGAAAAAATAATTTTACTATACAGTATATACAGTATATTATACAGGACCATACAGTACTGTACTGTATATACTGTAGTATTAACTAATATTCTTATAAATGTGCATTACTCATGATTCCCCATGTTTTACAACAGGTTTCCAAAAAGTTATCCAATTTCAAGCTGCCAAAATAACTTAATAAAGGACTGCATTACTGTATGTATTATTCCTGATTATATATATTGTTATTTTTGGGTGCATGATAAAAAAAATAAATATTTATTCACTTTCTGTGAATTATAATCATTGACAGCCACCCCACAGTGCACCAATGAATTATTTTATTATTTATTTATTATAAAATATTTTACCAGGATTTATACCAGGATTTATATATTTTATTTTAAAGATATTAAAGGTACTGTATTGTATTAAAAACATGTGACTGTAAACAATATGACGACAAATATTTTCACACCTGATGAAATACTGTATCAGTGTACTCTCAATTCTCACAGTGCTGTGCACATCAGATTTACATTTCAATTCGAGAGGGGGATTTTCCAAAGCATACCGTTCAAGCAACAGGCCTCTAAGGGTTGGGGGAGGGGGATGGTGTGATTAGACGCAGGCGTGCTGAGTGTTTGTAGCTTGGCTATGGGTGGATTAAGAACACAATGGCAATAGCAGAAGCTAACGACCCAGTGGAGAGAGGGGGATGGTAGGCTAGGGTGACTCAGCTGATTGACGCTTGGCTAGGGAGGGATTAAAAACTCTGGAGGGTGTGGCTGAAATAGTTAACAGCACTGTAATTTCAAAAGGCCAGTTCATCATAATAATTTGATGAATAAACCCCCAAAGACAAACCCCCAATACAGTACATAAAAAGCAAGTCACTTTAAACCTCCCTGCCCCATGCACCAAAAATGTTTGTGGCAAATAATTTAATAAAGGCTGCAGTATGTATTATTGTGTGGTGATGGTTAGAATTGCTGTGCACTTTAAATGTTACAACTTGTACAGTATTGTAATAAATGTTTTTGTACTGACTCCACCAATAAAAGAACATGTTGAATTGCTCACATTGTTCATTGCTCCTTGCCAGTGTAACAAATGTAGAGGCTTGCTGCACTTTTTTTAACTGCCTGGAGCGCAATTGGCGTAGGAACTACGGCAATTGGCTGGGAACTAGGTCATTGGAGTGGGAACTTTTGTTCTAGGGCACCTAGATGTTAGGACACCCTCACTGATCCAACAGGGTCCGAGGCAGTAATGGCGGCAAGAAAGGGTAACGCGGCGAGGAGGGTCCTACCCTTGAGCGCAATGGCGGAGAAGCTTTGAACCGGCTAAGTCAGAATGAGAAGAAAACTGGAACCCACAACCCGGTTCTGTTCGACCTAGAGGGCTCAGATTCGGGGACCATGTAGTCCTAGTTGCTGCGGAGGATTGCATGGAAATTGCGACCCTCTCGTGGCAACAGAACGGAGTCAGGGTAGGTAATGTTAAAATTTAGGTTTCTGCATTGACTTGCATGGCAGAGAAAAAAAGCCACTTTGGTAATGTGCTTTTAAACAGTCTTTAGGTACCTCCGGTTCCGGGGGTTGTGCAAGGCTGATATTGTGCCACTATGGCAAGGGTCCTCCCGCATGAGGACCAGGTTAAATTTCAACCCGCTCAGACCCACAGAACGGGTTATTTACATTATACTGTATTCGCGGCAATTGGCGTGGGAAACGAGTAGGGCCGCGGTCAAGTTACGGGCAATTGGTGGGGGGAACTTTGTTCTAGGGCACCTAGGAATAAAATTATTTTTGCCATAGATGTTAGGCAATGTATAACACACTGTACAAGTATACTGTGGAGATACATAATGAAACGATACTGAACATGTAGAATAAATGCATAGTTTTATTTATTCGGGTTTATTACACAGTATACTGTACGCCGGAGGAAAACATCGCATACAGTACAATATTATCCATCAAAATCCCCCCATTAGCCCGTTTTCTTTTTGAGGAAAAAAAAAAGAAAGTTTTAATGTACAGTAATGGTCAGGCCCCCTAAAGAAGTACCCGCCAGCCCCCCACAAAATAATACGGCAACAAGACAGTACTCACCATGAATTAAAATTCATTTTCCCCCAGATGTTAGGAACCCCCTCACTCACCCCAACAGGGTACGAGCATGTACAGTACTGTACTTAAAATAAATAAATATGCACATTTTACTATACAGCGCGCGCACGCAACGACTGTGTATGTAGGTTGAACCGCGAAGGTATTAGACTTCAGAGACAACAGCTCGCAAACGCCCCCATGCGTTTTTTACACGGCATTGCAGTTATTGCAGCCAGCGGGAATAAAATGTTAAATCACAGCCGCGAACAATAACGCTATACCCCGGGGAGAAAACGACACAAAACCGCACATCACCGGGATCTCTTCTGAAATTCGCGGAGCTAGCCAAGTAAGAATAAAGTTGGGCACCTACTGTATATATATATAATATATATATATATATATATATCTATATATATATATATTATATATATAATAATTAAACAATAACAAGATGTTTCAGGGCACTCAAAGGGAGAAAAAAAGTTAAAAGGAAAAAAAACTTATCTGATCAGTCGTGGTGCTCACAGTGCGGCCAGGATCACCATCCAGCAACAAAAAATAGATAAATACCCAATATCCCAATTCCTTCAGCATCCTAGAAGTTTTGCCCACGTAGTATAAGCCACTTGGGCAAAATTATTGATTTTGATGTGGGTGAGAGAAGGATTTCCCTAGCAAGAGATACTAGGGAAATCCTTATCTCACCCACATAGTGGAATTTCCATCAAAATCAATAACTTTTGAGGCGCATGCGCGACGGCTAGGAGTATGGCAGACTAACCTGACAGCTCCCTGCCTCGACCCCCATAAAGCCATATACAACCCACAAAAATCGTAACCAAACAGCACAGAAATAAAGCCCCAGACAGCTTAAACAGCCAGGATGTCCCGTAAAACCCCCAAACCTGGAAAAAAACGGGTGATGCCGGAGTATTATGGAGCGGCAGAGCCGCGCGGTGCAGGCGCAGGAATGGCGCCATGTTTGAATGCTGGCTCAGAAAATGAACCTGACGGCGAAGAAGAGGATTTTACCCTCCACGAACAAAGACCGGCTAGGCAATGTGACATTACGAAACTGTGCAACGATCTCAAATCGTTTTTCCAGGCCGAGCTGAAGGAATTAAAGAGGGAAGTAACTGGACTGGGAGAAAGAACAGGAGTCCTAGAAACAAAAGTGGACCAGTCTATTCGGGCTATCAGACGGCAGGATAAGAAATCCTTGGATCTGCAAGCGCAGATAAATGAATTAAGAGAACGGCAAGAGGACGCAGAAAATCGCGACAGGCGAAATAACCTGAGAATCAGAGGGGTACCGGAGAGCGTACTGGACTGTGAAGCATACATCACACTTTGGGTAGAATCGCTGCTCCCTGAGACCCCCAAAGAAGCACTGGCTATGGACAGATGTCATAGAGCCCTTCGGGCTAAGCCCTTACAAAATGACCCACCAAGGGATATAGTGATTCGCCTACACTATTATAAAACGAAAGAGAGAGTTCTCACAGTCACCAGACCCCTTCCAGTGGTGGAGTATGAGGGGGTCAGGCTATCGATCTTTCAGGACTTGTCTCCGGTCACTCTTGCCCGCCGCCGAACCCTGCTTCCAATCACTAAAATCCTCCGGGAGAAGGGGGTCAGGTACCGGTGGACTTTTCCCTTTCGACTGATGGTGGCAAGAAGTGGCAGATCCTTCATGATAAAGGATGTGGAAGAGGGACCTGCCTTCCTGCACAAGCTGGGACTAGGTGAGGCCCCTGAAAGGTTGACCCCAGAAAGCTCTATACCAGACCCCACCTGGTCGCAAGCCCAAAGGTCCCCCAGGGCACATCAAGATACCGCCTAAAATATGGCATACAAGGACTATATGTTTGTCCTACTGTTGTTTGGTTCAAGTTAAATGGGTCACGAACAACCACCAAACCCTGTAATGTGCTCCCGGTAGCGTTCCCTTAGCGCAGTCCCTCAACCGCAAGACAAAGGCTGTAAAATAAACAATTATAAGAACTCTACTTACCTTGACAAACTATGAGAGCAGCTTGGAAGATCCCAGAGGCATCGGCAGGGAAAAGCATGATGGCTCCCCTCCAAAGAAGATGGCGGCGACACACGAGGCAGCTGGAGCCAAGGTGAGACGCAGGAGCCGGAAGGCAGCTGCAGGCGGGAAACAGGAACGCGCTCACACTCAACCGCCGGGGACGAAAGCTCAATCCAAGATGGCGCCGGACCGGAAGGACGTCATCATGCTCGAGGTGGATCCGGTGAGACAGACGCCATCTTGAGTGTGGCAGCACAGCGGAAGGCCCCAAGAGGTGGCGAAAGAGCGCCTGCTGGATACAACGCCCCGATCAGGCACCAAATAGACAGCCGCAGCCAAAATTTAAATACACGCCCGCGAAAACCAGAAATTGATGCAGGGGCAGCCCCAGAAAAGACACAGAGGGAAGAGTAGGCAGCGCGAGGGGCGAGACACAGGGAGTTGAGAGTAGAGAAGGAGGGAACACCACAAGGGGAAGGGAAGTATAGCAGGTAAGAGGGCTAACAGTTTAAGGAAGTAATCTGCAGGCAATATAAGGAGTATAGCGATAGAGAGAAGAGGGTACAGCAAGTGGTTAGGAAGGCCTGGAAAGTAGCAAAGGAGGCAGCAAAGATACAAGAAAGAACAGAAAGATAATGCAATAGTGTAAAGAGGGATGACACACTAGGAGGGTATCCATAGCAACGGGAGAGCAGAAAGGGTTCAGACAGCGAGGGGGAAGTAGAAAGGAGAGGAAGGAGGAGGGGAAGGAAATGAAGGAAGAGAAGAGAAAATTACAGAAAGGGAGGCAGGAAGGTTGTACTGTGCCCAAAACGGATAGAGGACAAGGGAATAGGCTCTAAGTGAAGATAAGGGAATAGCACCTGTGAAAGAACATAGAGCAATAGCCCGGACAGGAATATACAATAAGCAGAGCTGCGAGGGGGGAAGAGATACAAAACCCAGAAGGGAGACAGCCAGAAAATACCGTAACAAACGACCAAGGACTGCAATTGCGACAAGTCCAGCGCTATAGTAATAAGGGACACAGGATCACGGGGAGGTGGTGGGCTCACCCTTAGTTCAGTGGGTGAGAAGAAGTTCTACGTTTATTAGGAGGGGAGAGGCAGGAGAGGTGGGAGGAGGCCTGCCCTGAAGTCGGCATGGGCCTGGCGTTAGTAAATAGGGGAAAATTCCCTATGCACACTAGCGCAACCCTTTGGGTTGGATGTTCGGGGAAAGGAGGTAAACACCCGGCCTCGTTTTTTTTGTGGTAATTTTGGGGGGTTTCTGAGAGCTTGCTGGGTATCTGTGTGTTTGTTAGCCGGGTAGCTTGCCCAGAAAGTATTTGAAGGCAAGAAAGGAAAAATGTATTTTGCGTTTGGACTCAAGGGATAGCCAATCTAGTTCATGGAGTATTTTTAAATGATGTGTGATATTAAATTGTAGTACAAAGTTGCATATTGTGTTGTAGAGTGTGTCTAGTTTATTCAGGTGAGGTTTGGGGTGCTGTACCATCTACTATGTCTTAGGGTTGGGCGATATACCGTTATATCACAATAACATAATTTCCCGGTGTTCCAATATGGGAGATTACCTGTTATCGCGATATTTTGTGATGCCGGTGCAGTGAGAGCAACTTTGAAGCTGCCGCTTTGCTGTCTCTGCCTCTCTCTCTCCCGGCGTCCTCCTTGTCCCTCCCTGTTTCTAAATGATGACTCAGAGGGAGCTGGAGTTTCGGGCAGCATGGGGAGAGAGAGCATGTGAGAGCAGCGGCTGGTGTGAAAGGTACTGTAGAAAGTCCTCGCTTTTCTTTTGTTAACCCCTCCACACCCCCTCCCTCTAGGGCACTTAACCCATTCTTCTCTCCCCCCTAGGGGACTTAACCGCTTCCTCTCTTTCGACCCTAAAGGACCTTGAACCCCTTCCCCCTTGGGACCATTAACACCTTCCTCCCCCCCCCCCCCCCCCATGGGCAGTTAAACCCTTCCTCTTCCTCTCCCCCCACCCCCCTGGGCACTTAACTCTTGACTCTCCCCAGGGCACTTGACCCTTCCTCTCGTCCCCCTGGAACTCTTAAACCCTTCCTCTCTTTCTCATTGGGACCCATAACCCATTCCTCTCTCCCCCCCCCCCCCCCCCCACTGGGACTCTTAACCCCTTCCTCTCTCTCCCTGGAACCCTTAACCTGTCCAATTCCATACCTGCACTTCACCCTTTCTCACCTACATTGCTTCCATCTCTCTCACCCTTTATGAAAATGTAAAACATTTATTAAACCAGATTTTTCGACAATTCTTGATTTGTCAAAAAGTTTGTTAAAAATAAATTAAACATGAGTGAAATGTGTCTTTAAATGGAGGGAGGAAGTAGACGTTAGGGAGATGAGCAATGTAGGTGAGTGAGGGGATGAGGGGGTGTTAGGGAGATGGGAGCAGTGTAGGTGAGTGATGGGAGGAAGACTATGTTAGGGAGTTGGGAGCAGTGTAGGTGAGTGATGGGATGAGGGGTATGTTAGGGAGTTGAGAGCCGTGTAGGTGCGTGATGGGATGAGAGGGATGTTAGGGAGTTGGGAGCAGTGTAGGTGAGTGAGGGGAGGAAGAGGATGTTAGGGAGATGGGAGCAGTGTAGGTGAGTGATGGGATGAAGAGGACGTTAGGGAGATGAGCAGTGTAGGTGAGTGAGGGGAGGAAGATAATGTTAAGGAGATGGGAGCAGTGTACAGTAGATGAGTGAGGGGATGATGGTGATAGGCGCAGTGTAGGTATGAAAAGATGAAGTGTAGGCATGGATATTGTTTGGTAATTAAGGTTTCTTTGTTCTAATCTAAAGAAAATGTATTTTGAAAACATATTTTATTTAGATTTACTACAACATTTTCAGACTTTTTATTTGAACAAATTTATTGCGACATATATCGTTATCGTGATAAAATTTTGGAATATTGTTATTGTGGAGAAACTTTTTATATCGCCCAACCCTACTATGTCCCCATATAATTGGCATTAGGGTCTTTCATTAGTACTCTGCATCTACCATTTGTCTGGGACGCCCCTCATAGCTTAACTGGCTTTGTGTTTGTAGAGGGAGAAAGGGGGTGGCCCGGTATTAAAGGGGTTGCACCTCATATGGCCATCCCCTGACCTCACCAGAGAGACAAGGGGTTAACTGGACTGCGGTCCAGGGATGAGGTTTGCACCTTATTATACCTTGAAAATGTATGTTCCCCTGTTCCCATGTTTCATTATAAGCATGTATATTAATGTTTTAAAGTGCATTTCTGTATCTCCAATTCTGGAGGTCGCAGAGAGTTCATATTTGGCCAATATGTGGAGTCACTGTAGGCATTAAAAACTGGCAAAGGTCGACCCACTGAGCCCACCAGAATGGAACTTATTAATATGTGTAGATATTAAAGTGTATATGTATTTTATTTTGGATCTGTTTTGAAAATGCAGACGCCATTTACACTGGCGACACACTTTATTCGAGCTCGGCTAGTCCCACGAATTCGGGTATACCCGGGTGTATTGAGGTTTGTGACTGTTTTCTGCCCGAGTGCATTGAGGTATTTTCCAAGCAGGGATTGAAGCATTTTATTCCCGCTGGCTGCAATACTGCACAGTATATATATATATACTGCATTACAATTCATGAATTTATGCCATCTGGTAGACACGCGAAGCATTGCAGCCTATTAAATCCTAATCATTATCATTTAACAGATCAGCCGCCCGTCAGCCAGGCATGAACCCAGGCTGGGAAGGCAAACGCAACGGGGCTTGTCAGAGGTGAGGAGCGGCGCATTCCAGGTATCTGCCAGGTACATACTGGGTATTTGCTCGAATAAAGTGTGTCGGTGCAGTACTAGGCTAATAAGTCATGAAGGGCAGACTGCTGAGTAGCCTAAGCACGGCGATCAAAAAGTAACTGCCTTGAGGCGCATGCGCGACGGCTAGGAGTATGGCAGACTAACCTGACAGCTCCCTGCCTCGACCCCCATAAAGCCATATACAACCCACAAAAATCGTAACCAAACAGCACAGAAATAAAGCCCCAGACAGCTTAAACAGCCAGGATGTCCCGTAAAACCCCCAAACCTGGAAAAAAACGGGTGATGCCGGAGTATTATGGAGCGGCAAAGCCGCGCGGTGCAGGCGCAGGAATGGCGCCATGTTTGAATGCTGGCTCAGAAAATGAACCTGACGGCGAAGAAGAGGATTTTACCCTCCACGAACAAAGACCGGCTAGGCAATGTGACATTACGAAACTGTGCAACGATCTCAAATCGTTTTTCCAGGCCGAGCTGAAGGAATTAAAGAGGGAAGTAACTGGACTGGGAGAAAGAACAGGAGTCCTAGAAACAAAAGTGGACCAGTCTATTCGGGCTATCAGACGGCAGGATAAGAAATCCTTGGATCTGCAAGCGCAGATAAATGAATTAAGAGAACGGCAAGAGGACGCAGAAAATCGCGACAGGCGAAATAACCTGAGAATCAGAGGGGTACCGGAGAGCGTACTGGACTGTGAAGCATACATCACACTTTGGGTAGAATCGCTGCTCCCTGAGACCCCCAAAGAAGCACTGGCTATGGACAGATGCCATAGAGCCCTGCGGGCTAAGCCCTTACAAAATGACCCACCAAGGGATATAGTGATTCGCCTACACTATTATAAAACGAAGGAGAGAGTTCTCACAGTCACCAGACCCCTTCCAGTGGTGGAGTATGAGGGGGTCAGGCTATCGATCTTTCAGGACTTGTCTCCGGTCACTCTTGCCCGCCGCCGAACCCTGCTTCCAATCACTAAAATCCTCCGGGAGAAGGGGGTCAGGTACCGGTGGACTTTTCCCTTTGGACTGATGGTGGCAAGAAGTGGCAGATCCTTCATGATAAAGGATGTGGAAGAGGGACCTGCCTTCCTGCACAAGCTGGGACTAGGGGAGGCCCCTGAAAGGTTGACCCCAGAAAGCTCTATACCAGACCCCACCTGGTCGCAAGCCCAAAGGTCCCCCAGGGCACATCAAGATACCGCCTAAAATATGGCATACAAGGACTATATGTTTGTCCTACTGTTGTTTGGTTCAAGTTAAATGGGTCACGAACAACCACCAAACCCTGTAATGTGCTCCCGGTAGCGTTCCCTTAGCGCAGTCCTTCAACCGCAAGACAAAGGCTGTAAAATAAACAATTATAAGATCTCTACTTACCTTGACAAACTATGAGAGCAGCTTGGAAGATCCCAGAGGCATCGGCAGGGAAAAGCATGATGGCTCCCCTCCAAAGAAGATGGCGGCGACACACGAGGCAGCTGGAGCCAAGGTGAGACGCAGGAGCCGGAAGGCAGCTGCAGGCGGGAAACAGGAACGCGCTCACACTCAACCGCCGGGGACGAAAGCTCAATCCAAGATGGCGCCGGACCGGAAGGACGTCATCATGCTCGAGGTGGATCCGGTGAGACAGACGCCATCTTGAGTGTGGCAGCACAGCGGAAGGCCCCAAGAGGTGGCGAAAGAGCGCCTGCTGGATACAACGCCCCGATCAGGCACCAAATAGACAGCCGCAGCCAAAATTTAAATACACGCCCGTGAAAACCAGAAATTGATGCAGGGGCAGCCCCAGAAAAGACACAGAGGGAAGAGTAGGCAGCGCGAGGGGCGAGACACAGGGAGTTGAGAGTAGAGAAGGAGGGAACACCACAAGGGGAAGGGAAGTATAGCAGGTAAGAGGGCTAACAGTTTAAGGAAGTAATCTGCAGGCAATATAAGGAGTATAGCGATAGAGAGAAGAGGGTACAGCAAGTGGTTAGGAAGGCCTGGAAAGTAGCAAAGGAGGCAGCAAAGATAGAAGAAAGAACAGAAAGATAATGCAATAGTGTAAAGAGGGATGACACACTAGGAGGGTATCCATAGCAACGGGAGAGCAGAAAGGGTTCAGACAGCGAGGGGGAAGTAGAAAGGAGAGGAAGGAGGAGGGGAAGGAAATGAAGGAAGAGAAGAGAAAATTACAGAAAGGGAGGCAGGAAGGTTGTACTGTGCCCAAAACGGATAGAGGACAAGGGAATAGGCTCTAAGTGAAGATAAGGGAATAGCACCTGTGAAAGAACATAGAGCAATAGCCCGGACAGGAATATACAATAAGCAGAGCTGCGAGGGGGGAAGAGATACAAAACCCAGAAGGGAGACAGCCAGAAAATACCGTAACAAACGACCAAGGACTGCAATTGCGACAAGTCCAGCGCTATAGTAATAAGGGACACAGGATCACGGGGAGGTGGTGGGCTCACCCTTAGTTCAGTGGGTGAGAAGAAGTTCTACGTTTATTAGGAGGGGAGAGGCAGGAGAGGTGGGAGGAGGCCTGCCCTGAAGTCGGCATGGGCCTGGCGTTAGTAAATAGGGGAAAATTCCCTATGCACACTAGCGCAACCCTTTGGGTTGGATGTTCGGGGAAAGGAGGTAAACACCCGGCCTCGAGTCCGAACATTCGAATTCTGGACTATAAACCCAAAGGAGGAAATCTGGGCGAAAGGAGGGAGGAAAGAGAACGCCGAGAAAGTTCATATGTTTTGATTGTTTCTGAGTTTTTCTGTGTTGTTGTGTACATGTTCACCCCCCTGTTTCCCCGTGTGTGTCCCCCTCCCTTCATCCCTTCAGATGGGGTCATCAAGCTAAAGGTGGCTGGTGCTCACGTGAAGCGCAGAAGTGGCCTTGCCAGAGGCGGCAGAGAACAACTACGACAGCCGGAACAGCACAGCTCTGCTCATGAGTAAGGATATAGTTCTAATATCCCATAATGTTAAGGGCCTGAATAGCCCGGCGAAAAGGCGAGTAGCATTTAGAGACTATAGACGTAAGGGCGCAGAAGTACTCTTCTTACAAGAGACACATTTCTCCCAAACTAACTTCCCCAAGTATTTTGATAAAAATTTCCGAACCCATTTCCTAGCATCAGATCAAGTTAAAAAAAGAGGGGTCGCCATCCTAATTCATAATTATATCCCATATAGACATGACAAAACATACCAGGATAAAGAAGGGAGGTTCCTGATCATCACGGGCTTCATCCGAGAAGCTCCAATAACATTCGCTACGGTATACGCCCCAAATGATAACGCCACATCCTTTTTCAATAGCTTCTTCATTAAACTAAGTAAAGTTGCAAAAGGCAATATCATACTGGCAGGCGACTGGAACAGAGTCCTTAACCCTAGTCTAGACCGTTGCTCGACCACTAACAAACCACATAGACAGGACGTATTAACTCTAACTAACGGGATAGCCAATTGTCAACTAATTGACATATGGAGAGAACTACATCAAGGAGAACGAGAGTATACTTTCTACTCTCACCCACATAACTCATACAGTAGGATAGACTACTTCCTCGTGTCTAACGGTATGGTCCCTGGGGTCTCTCGCACAGAGATCCATGATATTTCATGGTCAGACCATGCACCAATAGAGCTGCGGTGCACACTAATTCCGCTGGATAGACCTAGAGCGAACTGGAAACTAAATGAGATCCTGTTAAAGATCCCGGATCTCGGAAGAGAAGTAGGAGCTAGAATTCAGGAATACTTTGAGGAGAATGAGGGTAGTGTAGCATCACAAGCTACATTATGGGAAGCTCATAAGGCGACTCTCAGGGGGACATTGATGAATTTGGCAGCCAAACGAAAAAGGGAAAGAGAGAAAAAAACTAAGGCCCTAGAAACACAAATAGCAGAACTCTCTACCCTGCACAAAGCTAATAAACAGACACATATACTCAAACAACTATTAGACACTAAAATTAAACTCAACCTCCTCCTCACCTCCCAGGCTGAGAAGGAAATGGCTTGGTCTAACCGGAAATTCTATGAAAAAGCGAACAAACCTGATACACTACTTGCCAATAAGCTAAAAAAGAAGCTTCCAAATAACGCTATTCACGCAATTCGAAACCAACAGGGAGACCTTACCTCCATACCTGGGAAAATAGTGGAGCAATTTAAGGCCTACTATGAAAAACTCTATAATGGGGACAAGGTCACCCACAGCAGGAAAACGAGGGACCTATTGTCCACTTTCCTGAAAGAGGCAAATTTACCAACCTTGGCAAGGGCAGAGCGGGAGGCACTACAGGCGGACTTTACCCTGAAAGAACTCAAAGAAGTCATCAAAGCATTAAAACCGGCCAAAGCACCGGGGCCCGATGGCTTCTCTAATCTATATTATAAGAAATATATTAAAATTCTAGCCCCACATATGCTAAAACTGTTTAATGGTATACTAGGGGGGGGACTCCTTCCCAGCACAGATGCTCCAGGCGTCTATCTCGGTGATCCACAAACCTGGAAAGGACCCGGCAGACTGTAAGAGCTACCGGCCCATTTCACTGATCAATTCGGACATCAAAATCTACTCTAAACTTATAGCGAACAGGGTGGGTAATGTCCTTCCCAGGTTAATTCACACGGATCAAGTAGGGTTTATCGGAGGAAGGCAAGCGGCAGACAACACCAGAAGAATCATAGACTTGATTGATCTGGCCCAAAAGAAAAATATACACTCTATGGTGTTGAGTCTAGACGCGGAGAAAGCCTTCGATAGAATAGACTGGCCCTACTTATCAGCGACGCTTGGGGCGTTTGGCTTTGGGGGACGTCTCATACGGGCCATCATGGCATTGTATGAGAGCCCTACGGCGAGAGTGAGGCACCAGGGTTTTCCCTCTGAGCAATTCCACATAAAAAGTGGAACGAGACAGGGATGTCCACTTTCGCCGCTACTGTTTGCGCTATGTGTAGAGCCCCTGGCAGCCCATATACGAAATAGCCCTGACATCTCGGGAATCTCAACTGGGGAGCATGAGTTCAAGGCCGCCTTGTATGCAGATGATGTCATTCTAACATTATCTAAACCGCTCACGTCCCTTCCTAATGTTTTTGAAATCCTGAACAAATTTAATCATGTCTCCGGCTTTAAGATTAATCAGTCTAAATCAGAAGCCCTCAATATAAATCTTCCCAAAGAAGTCGAAAAACTGATTGATCTTAACTTCAATTTCAAATGGCAACCCTCCGCAATCAAATATTTAGGGGTATATCTTACACGGGACTACAAAACTCTTTATAAAGCAAACTTCCCCAGGTTAATAAAGACGCTGAGAGAGGATCTCAGAATATGGGCAAAGGGGGGCATCTCTTGGATTGGAAGGATACAAAGCGTGAAGATGAATCTCCTCCCAAGGATGTTATATCTTTTCCAAAGCCTACCCATACCATTGGTGCATTCGGACATCCTCTCCCTCCAGTCAGCAATAATGAAATTCATTTGGAATAAGAAAAACCCACGAATTGCTAAGGGTATCCTGACAAGACCCACAACCAGGGGAGGCCTAGCGGTACCTTGTTTGTTCGCTTATTACAAAGCGGCTCAATTAGCCCAAATTCTCCAATGGCACACAGACCCAAGCCTTAGAAGATGGGTAGAGTTGGAGAAAAAATGTTGTGCGCCGATTGATATCCAAACGCTGATCTGGCTGCCCAAGGCAAGGGCGCGCCAGATCAGCACACCACTACAGACCATTGCCAACTCTATTCGAGTGTGGGAGGCCTCCAAATTTAGTTGTAACTTAACTACAAAGGCATCTCTTATGACGCCAATCATCGGCAACCCAGACTTCGCTCCGGGCCTAGCCAGTAAGAATATGAAATATTGGATGCAGGCGGGCATTATCCGACTGAATGATCTGAGGGACAGGATAAGTATACAATCATTTGAACAAATTAAATCCCCAAAAAATATCCCACAAACAGAATTTTTTAAGTACCTTCAGATCAGGGATTTCTATAACAAAACTGCAATTAGACCAAAACGCACTAATTTTGAGCAGCTGTGCTCCAGAGATACGGACACAAGGGGACTCACATCTAGGATGTATGGGGAAGTGGTCTGTCCAAAATTGACAAGCGAGACCCGGCCAAGCTACATGCGACAGTGGGAGACAGACCTAGGGGAGACATTAGAGGACGAGGAGTGGGAGCAGATCATACAAGCAGCGGCTAAAAGCTCCATCTGTACCACACTAAAGGAGAACGCGTATAAGGTCCTGATGCGGTGGTACTACACCCCAACTAGATTGGCTAAATTTGTTAAGGGCTACTCCCCGCTCTGCCCAAAACAGTGCGGGGAGACGGCCGACCTGCAACACATGCTGTGGTCTTGCGCTAAGGTGGCCCCGATTTGGGAACAGATTAGAGATTGGTTACAGCGGATTCTCGGTTGGGAGATCCCCCTGGACCCGTGGTTGTTCCTACTGGGCAGACGGATCCAGGGTATGCCAAATGCGACACACAAATTAATAACGCATTTCGCAATTGCCACCAGGTGCGAGATTGCAGCATTATGGAAGCAGACAGCAATTCCAGTTATCCCAAAGATTCGGAATCGAATTTGGCTCGTTTGTCGGATGGAACAATTAACGAGTTTGGTTAATGACACCGGCACAAATTTCCTGAAAGTCTGGTCACCATGGCTAGCACAGGCGGACATCCCCGGGGTGGACACCACCGCAATTCTGCTATAATAATCGAGAACGCGTTCTCCTTTGGAGGGCAGAAGCCAATAGATACATAGAGACGTACAGGTAGAAGACAGCCCCCTAAGTAACAATTAACAACCCGACGACCCTACGGTTCAACGGCAAGGTGATTATCTAGCACTAGAAACAGGTTTGCAAACAGAACTACCTCCACGGAAAAGGCGACGAAACGCATAGGCGGACCCCTCGACGGCAGAAACTTCTGGAGCAGACTCCTCCCCGCCCCCCCCCCTCCATAACCCCCCCCTACACCCCCCCCCCCCTCTTGTCCGATGTCCGGTTTGTCCTGTATGTCTTTTATGTACTGTCCCTGTCATAAAACAAAGTAGCCTTAATAAGGGACAGCTGTTATTAAAGAGAATAAGAAAATAAGATAGTGGGGGATGGGAATGCAATGGGCTGTGATATATTGTCAGAATATGTATCCCCAATAAAGAAAATTGAAGTTGAAAAAAAAAAAAATCAATAACTTTTTGAATTGCGAATCAAGATATGTAGTGTACATCATCAAATGCCTATGTGGCTTATACTACGTGGGCAAAACTTCTAGGATGCTGAAAGAACGCATTGCTCTCCATAGGTCGTCCATTAGAAAGGCCCTGCTACAGACCACGGACCAAGAGGAATTGAAACATCTACCAGTTGCAAGACATTTTAAGAACTTACAACACACTTTGGCTACTTTCCGGTGTATGCCAATAGCACAAGCTCACGTTTCAAGTAGAGGAGGAAATGAAACAAGATTCTATTACAAATGGAAGCTAGATTCATATTCAATCTGAATAATATGACCCCGAAGGGTCTGAATGAGGACCTTAGTTTGGGATGCTTCTTATAAGTTCACTTTTGAAAAATAGTTTTTTTCTTGTTTCTTCTGATTTTGCTTTTCTCCTTATTTATTTGATAACTGATGAGCAGATGCAATATTCATAAGCGTAAAATATAGCCTATAGCCAGTATTTAATATAGTTATTTGGTTTAGACTATAACATTGACACTGCTTGTTTATCACTCCTGGGTGGTTATTTTCCACTCACGCATTGTTTTCCTTATGTTTTCACACTCCCTACCCTCACATTCACGTCTAGTGGTTTTGTCCTGTTGTCTTTTATTTTTTGTATTTATTAAGAAAATTATTAGCAAGTTATTCACAGATTGTCTTATTTGTCCACATATTAAATATTAGTCTGTAGCTGTATGATTAGCTAGACATTGCTTTCTATATCTTAAGCTTTATTAAAGTAGATTTGGGCTATGCATTTTTGTTAAATGAAATATAATAAGACCAATTGTGGATTTCTGGTAGTTGGGGGGGGATTATACTAGACTTCAGTCATGTATTGGTACATAAGTACTGATTGTGTGGGTTTTACATACTCTTTACATTTAGGTAGGCTTTTTTCCCTAATATTGTTCTAATATTCTTTATAATTTCTTCCTCCCAATTGTTATATTTATTTTCGGCCCTATACCCATTTTGGTGTGTGTAGTGGTTCTTCGCATGTGCTTAGTGCCTGTTAGTCACACTGGGGGTGTTTTTTACTGCCTCCTTATTCCACCTTTGCTGTTTGCGAGGTGGATGTGGTTTATATGAATTGCGCCACATTCAAGATGGCGTCCTCGAACAGCCAGTATTGAGGTGCGCATGCGCAGTGTGCTTCCTCCACTGAGATGGCGGATCCGCATCTCTATACTTGGTTTTGCGGCCGTCAGGG
>WSYH01006675.1:0-36818 GCA_036426205.1 Ascaphus truei
CTTTAAGTGGAGAGGCCTGCAGAATAATTCTCTATTTTAGATCAAGGAGATCCCCTGCTTTTTCCCTAAAATGCTACTTTTTCTACTTTCTCTTGGTGGTTTAAGATGAAGGGGCATCTTATAATATCTATTACTGAAAATGACATGTGCTGATTCATATCATCAGTGTCCAGCAATGGAGAACGTGTGCTCTTTTGTAGAGGAACCAATCATTTGCAACCGTGGCAGTTTGCGACGGTGTGCAATATTACACGTGTTAATAGTCTCCAGACATGTTTATGAAGTACATGTCTTTCCTGCAGGCTCCGTGTACCACTGCAAACAGCTCTGCTGGTCATGGCTATATCAACCATGTCTCCTGTCTCTCTATCGAGGCTATACGTTACTGCATCTACTGTTGCAATACTGTGGTAGTGTCAAAATCCTTATTTTATTTGCAAGATTGCAACTATATTTTATGTTTTTAAAGCATAAATAGTCTTTAAACCTTTTGAAAATGTGGCATTGAGTTTTGCCCAATTTGGAACCCCAACCCTCTCTAATAGCGTGTCTCAGGTCTGATGCATTGTAAGGAACCCCAACCCTCTCTATTAGCGTTTCTGAGATCAGATGCATTGTAAGGAACCACAACCCTCTCTAATAGCGCGTCTGAGATCAGATGCATTGTAAGGAGTAACCACAAACCCTCTCTATAGCGCGTCTGAGATCAGATGCATTGTAAGGAACCCCACTCTCTCTAATAGCACGTCTGAGATCAGATGCATGTGTAGGAACCACAACCCTCTCTAATACGTGTCTGAGATCAGATGCATTGCAAGGAACCTCAACTCTCTCAATAGCGTGTCTGAGATCAGATGCATTTATAAGGAACCCCACCCTCTCTCATAGCGTGTCTAGAGCAGGTTCATTGTAGGAACCCCAACCCTCTCTAATAGCGTGTCTGAGATCAGATGCATTGTAAGGAACCACAACCCTCTCTAATAGCGTGTCTGAGATCAGATGCATTGTAAGGAACCCAAACCCCTCTCTATAGCACATCTGAGATCAGACGCATTGTAAATTTGCATTCCTAAATGTTATATTTGGTACAATGTTCAAATGACCTGAAAATTATAGGGAACCCAAAGGTACCTAGGAACCTCAGTTAAAAAAACACTGTGTTAAGTATTTAAGACCCGCAGAATTAACAGTCAAAGGCATCTACATCTGCTTCATGTCTGACAGCAGAACAGTTTAATTCGCAGGGCGGCTGTCTGGCCACAGTCTACACCTGCTTTCAGTATTAATCCTTTTGCTGCCAGAGGGTACTGCAGTCCCATGCTTTACAATGTGTTTCGGGCTTCTCTGCATACTGACATCATATTCTATCATGTTCTCTCAGAAGTTATTTCCTTTCATTTAAACAACAAAATGACTGAACTTTTACTTTGTGCATAGAAATATGCGCATGAGAATATGTGGGGGGGGGGGGGGGGTTTCCTAGTAAAATATTTGAGACGTTTACAAAAATAAAATAAATAAAGGTATTTGATTTTAGTTATTAGTATTTTACGGGATTTCGTGCAGACTTTATAGCAAAAACCCTCCGGCCACAAAGTCCATTGATTTGCAAGGCATTGCTGACCCATCTAGCAGTGAATAGGTTAAACCCATTATTTCCTTTACATGTCAGCTCTAGAATGCAAGTACATCAACAAGAATATGATTCATGGCATGGTGTAGATTCCCCGGCAGGTTTGTTTGCTCAGGTGGAACACTAGTCAGATGCAGAAAGACAGGGGTGCTCATCTCCAGTCCTCAAGACCCCCCAAACAGGCCAGGTTTTCAGGATATCCCTGCTTCAGCACAGGTGGCTCATTCAGTGGCTCCCTGTATCAGCACAGGTGGCTCAATCAGTGGCTCAGTCAAAGAATTAGCCACCTGTGCTGAAGCTGGGATATCCTTAAAACCTGACCTGTTAGAGGGGCTTGAAGACTGGAATTGAGAACCTCTGCAGTAAGATATTTTTGCGGATTCATTTATCCGAAGCCCAAACAAACAATGCAACCTTGGCATACGTCTGTTTACACATGTAACGCCTTGTCTATCAGAGGATGTGCAATGCACTCACTGCCCCTATGGTGGCAAATGGCTACTGGATACAGTAGTTAACATATAATGACAGCCAGCGTCAGAGTCAGTGCAACGCATCTGTGGCAGGATAAGATGGGATTGAGGTGTGCAACTGCCTCACAAACTTTCATTTGACTTTTTATTGCCCTGTAGATATTTGCAACAAAAAAAGGTGTATCAGTGAATATTATTGTAATTAGGACAGGAAATGTACTGAAAGGGTGCATCCCACAAGCAGAAACAGATGTTTATGCCGAACAAGCCCAGACTGTGGATCGTAGATTTATGGATAAGGGATATGATTCTGCAATTATTGAATCATCTCTTAAAAGGAGTAATGGGGATATTACGTGATACTCTGTTGCAACCCATAGACAGGGGAAAAAAAAAATCACCTCTATTTATCACTGACTATAACAAACAGGATTTCAAGATCAGACGAAGTATTGATAAACATTGGGGTCTTTTAAAGATGGACCTCATTCTCAAAATGTGCCTACGGGAACGAGCTAGAGTGATATTTAGGAAAGCTCGTAATGTCAAAAGTATTTTGCCGCTTAACGCAAGCAGATATTCTCATGCCAATGTGAAGAGAAAAAACGGAGCACAGCAGCAAGCAGGAACAGGTAATGAGGAGGGCTACAATACTGGAACTTGGTTTTAAAGCAATTTAATGAAAAAGACAGCATGGCATACAGGAGGTAGAGCACTCTAACGCGTTTCACGCCTAGTTTGGCGCTTTGTCAGAGAGTGCTGGACATTCAGTATCATTTATTGTGCTGGGCAATTGTAGCTTTAGGGAGGGTGTCCTATTCGGAAGAGAACCAGTTAAGGGCTGCAATTCAGTCACTACCTGCACTATCAACCAGGACATTTATTTCTTTAGCCTCCCATACATTGAGCATTTCTTGCTGATATGTACCAGACACTTTTGATATTATGAGTATCCTTTCTTCAAGCAAGATCCACGTTGTTTCAACATATACATATAGGAACTTTTCATTATATATTGGTAGCACCGATATATAGAACATTGTTCTTCTTTCTCTCTATTCTCATGCCAACACTACCAATGTCCCCTTACAGTCCAGGCCTCTTGGTAATTTCCACTGTGGGCGTTGTGTTATGTGCAAATGTAGCCATGTCTGGTTTCTGGCTACCAGTCCGCCCTTCTCCTGGCAGTAAGCTCTGGTAAGAGCAGGCCTGCCAGAACTAATCCTGGGTTTTCCCCACCACCAGCAGCTTCAGTGAGTCACAGGGGAGGGGGTGCAACTAGGCATGTGTGTCCAATCAGGGACTCAGGACTGGTTCCTGCTTTTCTTGTACTTAAGAAGCTGCACACCCCAAATTCAGCAGTGTTGCCTCTACCCTTGAGAAAGGCTGGTCTATCCCAACAACTGTGCAGGGCTCTGTCAGTTTGTTCTCCCTCCCCAAGGGGAGTGGAGTGGGAGACTATACCTCTTACTTCACCAGGGAGTAAGGGAAGAGCTAGGACTGCTTCAGGGCCCCTTGGCTTGGAGTGAAGGTCCAGGGTACATCCTGAGGGTGAAGGCCCTAAGAATTGCCTGCTGTTGTGAAGCTGTAAGATCTGCAGTGTGCTAATAAAGTATTCCAGTGTTTTACTATACCTTCCTGCCTGAGACTGCAATCTACCAAGGGAAGGGTAAAGAAGTTCTCCTGTAGGGATTGTCCACCACATCCCTGGGGCCTGCAAGAGATGGAGGCGCTGTCACCATGAGTACAAATCAGTCACTACCCCAGAAGCCTGTTCTGACCTCCTCTACAACACCGCAGGAGACTCAGATCTAGTGTGAGCCAGCAGGTATGCACCACAATACACCATGTAGCAGTGAAATCTCCCAGAGGGGGAGGGGGGGAGGGGACATGTGTTACACAAATATATGGCCTGTGATAAATCTGTAATAGAGTGACCACCACTGGGAATACAGATACCTCATTTTGTAAATTGTAATTCTTGCTGTAGCGCTGCTTCCCCCCCCCCCCTCCGGGAGATTTACTCTGGCTACAGGTCTGTGTGGTGCTAGATACCTGTTTGATTCAGGAGAGGCTGAGCTTCCACGATGTTGTGGGGAAACAGAACAGGCTTTAGGCGGTTTCAGGCAGTAGTTCTCATGGTGCTGCGCCTCTAGTCACAGTAGGCTCCATAGTTCTGGAGACAGTCCCTCCTGTGACAGTCCTCTCAACATACCCCTACCCAATAGACTGTAGACTCAAGTAGGGGTATATAAAATGGGATCCTTTATTGGTGCAGCCACTGCAGTTCTTGTTACAGCGGATGCATGATGTTAATAGAAGGATCCAGGTCTTAGGATGGCCCTGGGCCACACTGGTAGGCAAGAGGCCCGGCCAGGTGCCTCAACTCTTCCTCAACCCATAACGGGCTGGAGGCATAGGTCTCTACCCCCTGAAGGGTGAATCTGGACTAACTAACTGTACATGCTTCCTCCCTAAGGCACAGAAGGGGTAGGGCATTAGGTCTGCACCATGACTGGCTGTACACAGACACAGCTCCACCTCCACACCCTGTCACTCAGAGAGGCTGCTGGAGGAGGGGAAACCCCAAGAAGACAGTCTGTTATTGCCTGCATCTATCAGAGCTTACATAACAGGGGGCAGTAGAATAGCCCAAACCTACCATGGCTACATTGCTTTGTAATATATGTGATAAACTGACCCTGTGAGCTTCAATATAGTGGCAAACCGTTTAGCGCTCTTAAGACCCGCGTTGGTGAGCATGTCAATGGAAATAAAAAATGCAAGTAGACTTAAGAATGAGGGCAAAAGAATTCACAATCTAGCTCAGCACTTTGTGGAATTTCCTAGTGGGAATCTGTTTGGTCTCTTTCAAAGGTTTGGAGGTGGTCCCTAGGGACCCAAGGGATGGGGACAGAGCTCTAAAATTACAACAAAGGGAGCAATATTCTATCTTCTTGTTTTCTCAGTAAGGCCCCTCAGGGGTTAAATGAGATGGTGGAGCTCAATCCATTTCTTAGATAGTCAGTACTCAAATGATTACTTTGTTATTTTATTTTTTCATTGTATTTTTGTTTTTCATTTGCATTTTTAATTCTATTCCATTATATATCATATATATTTTAGCATTCTGTAACATTTATTCCTTTCATCTTGTCTTTTTATGTATTATGCATTGCAAGTTATGTGTATATGTTTATACGGTTCTGCATATAGGATTAACGTTTTGTTAGAGGCGTGGCTTATTTGAGTGTGTGTGTGTGTGTGTGTGTGTGTGTGTATGTATATGTATATGTAGCCTGTTTTTGCGGTTCTGGCTCATCTAAGTGTATCTTATAATTTTTGTCTATATATGACATTAGGGTTTACATTGTGAGTTTATCCCTAAATTATACAACAGTGTTTCCATTGGGTAGTATTCGTGTCAGGAGTCTTAGCCTTCTTTTTAATACTTTGTACTGTTATCTATTTATCTTTGTGTCAAATAATAAATTGTTCTTTTTTCAATGGTATACCTGAGCATGGGCGTCCGCAGGGGGGGGCAAGGGGGGGCGTTGCCCCCCCCTGGATCCTGGGCCGCCAACAGCGGGGAACAGGGCAATGGCGTGAGAGGATTTAGCGCGCTCTGTGCAAAAAAAAAAAAACCTCCCTGTTCCTGATTGGCTGGGAGTGTTGGCACGTTGCCAGGATTTTTTTTTTTTGTCCCTCGCAACTCTATCTCAGCGGTGCGCAAAACTGGGGGGCGCCAAATTATTAGGGGGGCGTAGCGTGCGGCGAAACCTGGGGGGGGGCAGAGCAGCAGGCAGAGCAGAGCAGAGCAGAGCAATGCCAGGCAGAAGATCGTGCTGGTGTTCCCTGTGCTTGAGAGGGGCGGGGCGTCCCTTGCACAAGACACAAGCCCTCCTTTCCTGGTTACTTGAGTGGGGAGACCGACAGCAGTAAGGAGTGTGTGTGTGTGTGTGTGGGTGTGTGGTGGTGTGTGTGGGTGTGTGTGTGTGTGTGGGTGTGGTGTGGGTGGGTGTGGTGTGGGGGTGTGTGTGTGTGTGTGTATGTAGTGATGTCACTGTGTGTGTGTGTATATATATATATGTATAGTGATGTGTGTGTGTGTGTGTGTGTGTGTGTGTATATGTATAGTGGTGTGTGTGTGTGTGTGTGTGTGTATTATATAGTATGTGAGGTGTGTATGGGTGTTGTTAGTATAGTGATGTGTGGTGTGTGTATATAGTGATATTGATTGTGTGGGTGTATATATATATGATAATGTGTGGTGTGTGTGTGTTGTGTGTGTGTTGTGTGTGTGGGTGTTGTGGGGTGTGTGTGTGTGTGTGTGTGTGTGATATATATGTATAGTGATGTTTATATGTATAGTGATGTGTGTGTGGATATATATGTATAGTGATGTGTGTGTGGTGTGTATATATATATAATCTATATAATATATATATATATATATTAATGTTGTATGATGTGTGTGTTTTGTGATTGAATGTGTGCTGGATTGGTGTGGTTGTGGGGGTGTTGTTGTGTTGTGATTGAGTTGGTGCTTGGCGAGACAAACAAAATTGACATTGAAGCATGCTCAGCAGCAGTCAATGCGCACAACCCCACACCCAACACAGCCAAACACAAACACAGAAATGCCTGATCCTACCCCCCACTCGTTGCTGCAATATGCAGGACACCCTGTGCTCATGCTTGGAGAGTTGGTGATGTCACCACTCTCGGCGGCAGCGTGGACGCAGCCTAATTTGCAAGCGCGAGCTGTTGAAACATATTTGTATTTACATGTATATCGTTTAATAAAGGGGGGGTGTTCATGTGATTTTGATTACGTCAGGCAGGGGGGCCGAGAAATTAATGGATGAAAAGGGGGGCTCGGCAAAAAGTTTGCTCACCCCTGCGAGTCTATCTGACCTTGCATAGCGAGGCCTGCCCTTTCTACATGGAGCAAGTCAGGTGACTAGTCCATGCCACTCTCGCTTCCCCTTGTCCTCCTGCTCTGATCCCCCCCCCCCTGCTCCGGTCCCCCTTCCCGTTCCGATTCCCCCCCTGTCCGGGTCCCCCTTCCCGTTCCGATTCCCCCCCCCTGCTCCGATTCCCCCTTGTTGCGAGGTCTGAGTGTGTGTCTGGTGGTGTGAGATCAGGGGGGGGAGGGAATGAATGTGAGGAGGACGGATTCAGGAGTGGGTTTGAGTCAGAGGGGCATAATGATGGAGGGGGGGAGAGTGAGGGACCAGGGGTGTAATAGAGGAAGTGAGGAAGAGAGGGGTGAGGGGGAGAGTGAATGAAGAAGAGAGGGGGTAAGAAAGAGATGGGGCTACACCTTGGGACTATCTGCATTATAGTGGTGTGTGTGGTGTGTGGGGTGTGTGTGTGTGTCTGAGTCTGAGTGAGAGAGAGAGTCTGAGTGAGAGAGAGAGAGTCTGAGAGAGCGAGGGAGTCTGAGGGGGGGAGTCTGAGAGTTGAGGGGAGGGGAGAGAGTCTGAGGGGGAAAGAAGGTCTGAGGGGAGGGAAGAGAGAGAGTCTGAGGGAGAGGAGGAGAGGTGGAGGGGAGAAGAGAGAGTCTGAGGGGGGAGAGAGAGAGTCTGAGGGGAGAGAGAGAGAGAGTTGCTGGGTGAGAGAGAGAGGGAGAGAGAGGTAGGGGAGAGAGAGAGTCTGTGAGAGGGAGAGGAGAGAGGTCTGAGGGGGAAGGAGAGAGAGAGGATCTGAGGGGGAGAGAGAGAGGAAAGGGAGTGAAGGAGGGAGAGAGAGGGGAGGGGAGAGAGAGAGTCTGAGAGAGAGAGAGAGAGTGAGAAGTGAGAGTGAGAGTATGGAGGGAGAGGGAGAGTATGAGAGGGAGAGTGAGAGTTGAGAGGGAGAGTCTGAGAGGAGAGGTTGAGAGGAGAGGAGAGGTTGAGAGGGTGAGTGAGAGGTTCTGAGAGGGAGAGGAGAGTTGAGAGGGAGAGTGAGAGTATGAGAGGGAGAGGGAGGAGAGTGAGAGTATGAGGGGAGAGGGACAGTCTTGAGAGGGAGGGCGTGCGAGAGAGGGAGAGTCTGAGAAGGAGAGTCTGAGAGGAGAGGGAGAGTTGAGGGGGAGTGAGAGGGAGAGTTGAGAGGGAGAGAGGTCTGAGAGGGGAGGAGTGAGAGTGAGAGTCTGAGAGGGAGAGGGGACAGTTGAGAGGGAGAGGACAGTCGGAGAGGTGAGGGGAGTCTGAGAGAGGGAGAGTCTGAGAGGGAGAGAGGGAGAGAGGGAGAGTTTGAGAGGGGAGAGTTGAGGAGGGAGAGTCTGAGAGGAGAGTCTGAGAGGAGAGAGTTCGAGAGGGCGAGGGGAGTCTGAGAGGAGAGGGATGAGTGAGGCGAGGGATAGTCTGAGAGGGGAGGTCTAGGAGAGCTGGGAGGGAGAGGGGAGAGTCTGAGGATGAGGGAGAGCGGAGGAGTGAGATGGGAGAGGGAGAGTGGAGGAGGGAGGTCTGAGAGGGAGAGGGAGAGTCTGAGAGGAGAGTCTTGAGAGGGAGAGGGAGAGCGAAGGAGGGAGAGGGGGGTTTGAGAGGGAGAGTTGCTGAGGGGCGTGAGAGGGCAGTTGATTGAGGGAGAGGTGAGGTAGTCTGAGAGGGAGGTGGGAGAGGGAGGGTCGGTGAGGAGGGAGAGGGAGAGTCTGAGGGGAGACGGGGAGATGGAGAGTGGGAGAGGGAGAGTCTGAGAGGGAGGGGAGAGTCTGAGAGGGCGAGTTCTGAGAGGGAGTGGGAGAGGAGAGAGAGTCTGAGAGGGAGAGGGAGAGTTTGAGGGAGAGTCTGAGTGGGAGAGTCTGGAGAGGGAACAGTCTGAGAGGGAGGAGGGAGAGTCTGAGAGGGAGAGGGAGGAGAGTGGGGAGAGGAGAGTTGAGGGGAGGAGAGAGTCTGAGAGGGAGAGTGGGAGAGGGAAGGAGAGAGTCTGGAGGGAGGAGTCTGAGAGGGAGAGTCTGAGAGGGAGGGAGAGTGGAGAGGGAGAGTGGGAGAGGGAGAGTCTGAGAGGGAGAGTGAGAGGCGAAGTTGGAGAGGGGGGAGAGTTGAGAGGGAGAGGGAGAGTTTGGAGAGGAGAGTTGAGAGGAGAGGTGAGAGGGAGAGTGGGAGAGGGAGAGGGGGAGAGGGAGGAGTCTGAGAGGAGAGGGAGAGAGAGTCTGAGAGGGGAGAGTGGGAGAGGGAGAGAGAGTGGGAGGGGAGAGTCTGAGAGGGAGAGGGAGAGTCTGAGAGGGAGAGTCTGAGAGGAGAGTGGGAGGGAGGTCTGAGAGGGAGCGGGAGAGTTGGGAGAGTTTGAGAGGGAGAGTCTGAGAGGCGAGTTGAGTGACGAGGGGACAAGTCTGAGAGGGAGAGGGAGAGTCTGAGAGGGAGAGTCTAGAGGGGAGAGTCTGAGAGGGAAAGTTGAGGAGGGAGGGAAGTCTGAGGAGAGGGAGAGTCTGAGAGGAGAGTGGGATAGGGAGAGGGGAGAGGGAGGGGAGAGGGAGAGTGCGAGAGGGAGAGTGAGAGGGAGAGGGAGAGTCTGAGAGGGAGGAGTCTGAGAGGGAGCAGGGAGAGTTGAGAGGGAGAGTCTGAGAGGGAGAGTTGAGAGGAAAAGTCTGAGAGGGAGAGGGAGAGTCTGAGAGGGAGAGGGAGAGTGGAGAGGGAGAGTCTGAGAGGGAGAGGGGAGAGTCTGAGAAGAGGGAGTGAGGGAGAGGGAGAGGGAGAGTCGTGAGGAGGGGAGTCTGAGAGGGGGAGAGCTGAGAGGGGAAGTGAGTTGAGAGGGGGGGGAGGGTGTGTGTTTGTGTCTGGGTCTGTGAATGAATACAGACACCAACCCAAGTCAGTCAGTCACCACCCAGTGTCAGTCAGTCAACCCAAGTGTCAGTCACCCACACGAGTCAGTCAGCAATAGTGTCAGTTCACACCAACCCCGCACCCACCCCCCCCCCACACAACCACTCTCTCTTCTGTCTTAGTTAACATTATTGCCCCCCCCTGAAAACATTTCTGCGGACGCCCATGTACCTGAGTGTCTCTTAAGCGGGGGTTCTTGTCCTTTGTTACAATATTATCACTGACCCGTGAGCACCGCCTGTTATGGTTAATACTCCTTTTCCATTATATATTGGCTTATGGTAACCTTAATTTTGTTGGAGTGGATGCGAGGTTATTTCCCTTTTTTCTTTATATTTGTATATGTATATATATATATGTAGCCCCGAGGTAAAATCACGATTTCTGGCCCCTCTCCGCAGTGCGTGAGGGTAGCGGGTGCGCCGGAGGCTGCGACAGGACCCGCCGGCACTTCGAGAGGGTGGGGGCCAGTGAAGGGAGCACTCGGCATCCCTGGAGGTTCGGGCGGCTCCGAGAGCAGGGCGCCGCCATTAGCAGTTAGGCGAGCAGCGCAAGACCGGCAAGCTCAGGGAAGGCCCCAGACAGGTCGCGCATGCGCAGGAGGGACTCGCGGCTAGAGGTGAGATGCCGCGAGGGCGGGAAGGAGTTAGAGATTGACGGGCCATGGGGTTCGGGCATGCGCAGGGAAGAGGCACGCGGCCCCAAGCATTAGGCAGCCCCTGGGAACTACAATTCCCAGGAGGCTTAGGGAGGCAAAGGTCAGGTGCTCCCTTGCGGCCAATAGGCTGAGGAGGAAGCTCAGGCCGGGAAAAGAGATACATTCCCGGGCTTTGCATGCGTGAGTCAGGAAAGAAGAAGAGGAAGGAGAGAAGGGTGCAGGGAGCTCGTGGCTCCAGCATCAGGTAAGGGTTCTCCCTAGATCCCAGGCAGGCCCAATTCCCGGGTAAGGGTAGGGGGTAACTGAAGAGGACGGCCATAGCTAGGGAGGTGACCTTGAGTGTGGGAAGTGCTGGGTTGGTAGTGCCACAGCGGAGAGGCTGTGGGCAATGTCAAAGAGCACAGTGTGCTAGCAGTGTGTTTGCTGCGGATCCAGGGGCTGTGTGTGAATGCAGCTGCTGTGAGTAGTGTCGCTGTATGTGCTGGGCGCAGTGCGTGCAGTGTGTGGGTGTGTCAGCGCAGGTGAGCTAGTTAATAGCTAGTTGTAGTACAGTAGGAGGACTGGGTAGCTGGGGGAAGGGGGCAGGTTATGTCCACAGGCCCTAGGAGTTTCCTCAAGCCATCCGTGGTTGCGGATCTAGGGACAGGCCTAGGTTAGGGTTGTGTCGCTTAGCAGTGGTTAGTGATAGGGATAGCGGCGGTTGCTGTTCAACGTGGTTGGTGTGCCTGTGTTCCGGTTGCAGTTCCGTGAAGCGGTTGGGACCCTCGTTGGGGTCCAACGGCAGAGTACTGGAATAGGATCAGACGGCGTCTGACCCTTTTAGAAGAAAGTGTGTTGCGGGTCCCGAGCATCGAGTGCTCGGAAGGTATCTTCTATATTCTAAGTGCACCAACTGGGCCTAGCGTTAATATAGTGACTGCGCAGTCACCCACGACCTCCGTAGGAGTTAGAGATTGGGTGTGGGGTGATCACAGGACACTGGGTGGGGTACACCAGACATTGGGTGAGTGATGGGGGGTAGAGAATCTGGTATGGTTATGGTTATGTAAGTGTGTATATGTGTGTTAAGTAAGAGTTGTATTGTATCTATAAGTGTTATTGTTATTCTACGGGCTTCTTCTAACGGGGATCGGGTAAGTGGAGGCGCTGCAACAAGTAAGGGGAAGGTTCCCCAGGCTCCCAGCTAGCGGAGGCTCAGATCTCTGGAGCCACACAGGTTATGCAGAGTACAGGTCCTGAGACAGATGTGTTGCAGGGAAAGGGAGACGGATAGACCAAGAGGGGCAATGTGATATTGGGTGGGTCTGTATGGTGACAAAAAGGGACTTTGAGGCGCTGTGCGATATACGCATGGGGTGCCTTTTGTAACAGGTTGTTCTAAATTTGGTCCTATTTTTGTTCAGCATGGGAGCCCTCAACGGAGGAGGAAGGAAAGCCACGCGTGCTAAGTTCGCCGGCGGGAAGCGGGAAAAGTGTTGCCAACAGTCATCCAGGATGGCGGAAACCCGAGCCCCGCCCCCCCACAACTGTGAGTGGAAGCTAGTACAGAGCTCGCAACACACCTGGAAGAGAGGAATGGACACAGGAGAAAATTGGCTCGCCGTCGTATGGGCCTGGCAGACCCAAGGCGGGAGCGGTATCTTCTCGGTGTGTCAATGTACATACAACACATTCGATGTCTCCTGGGTAGTATGGACCTTAATTTTTTGGCGTGCATGGTATAAAAAAATGCGGTGAAAGACACGAACGAGGAGGTGTTACTGACGTTTTTGTAACCAAGAGTGATGAACTCGTCTTGTAAGTTGGATTGGGGCGTATATGGGCTACGCGGGTACAACTGCAACCCAAACTGCGCCAGCCCCTAAGAACGGTCAGTGGGAGGGACAATTTGAGAAATGGAGGTGTCCTCCATGAGACATTAGACTATGCCAGGGGTTACACCGCAATGTGTATGTGTCTGGCGAGCGCCAGGAATAGATGCCGTTGTGCTAGCGGGCCCGCCATGCAAAAAGCCCTTGCCCGGGAGGCACACGGTAGCAGGTACCCGGCTCGACTTCAAGGACATTGAGTTGGATGGAGAATGAGATCCAGTGTTTTATGACAAATGTGACTGTCCTAGGGAGGCCAATTGAGTGGGGGCCTCCAATGTGATTGATGAGGGACTGTTCCTACACTTATCCTGCCCATGCGGGGCCGGAACCAGCGATGAAGAAAGGAGAGCCGGACCCCTCTCCTGAAGTAAAGTGATGAGTGTCCCCAGTTGTTCTACTGCCAGAGGCCGCCGGGACCCGTGTGCTCCAACAACGTGGCGACCTCTCAAGGGGACGTGCAAATGGAGGAGCAGACTTCTGATGGCGGAACCTGCGGAGGAAGAGGCGCATGATGGTGCTACCTAGGGGGTGAAGCCGCTCCTGAATGGTCCAATTCAGCGATGGAGGTGGTGGAGGGCCCGTGTGCCAAGTGAATTGCCAGAAGCTGAGGCGGAGCGCTGAAGCGGAGTTCCAGGGTGGAGAGCAGGGGAGCATCCTCACCTAAAACACTTAAACCGTGAGCGCAACAGTGTGGGGCAAGGCGCGGGAGTGCGGACGTATGAGGAAGGAGAAGGGTGGGGACGACCCATTCCCCGCTTTTTTTTGATTCCAGCACTACTTGTCCCCGTTCCTCATACCACTAGTGCAGTCCACCATCACAGCGACCATTCTGCGCGGACTGCGGACCGTCATATCAGTCTTCCAGACCCCCACTCTTTATTTCTCTGGGCGCCCCACGATTCATACCCCCACTTTCGGTCCTTCTTTCCGCCACCCGATACCACCTTTCTTCCATTATATTCCACCTTTCCGTGACTATCGCCCCACGGTCTCGTTACCTCGTACTACCGATATTAATCACTTACTACAGAGACTTCCATCACTAACAATCTGCGGCTTTTACACCTGTCGCGCCCAGCCTCCACTTTTCAGTAAAACTATATTGATAGGCCCCCCATACGCACTACTACTTAGGTAGCATCCCCCTCGAAAGTCTGCTGTAATCTCCTAAAACTCCCGATACAACGTTACTAGACGATAGAGTTGTCTCCTTACGTCGGGCCTAAAACCCCGCTGCCCTTCACGCGATCCTCGCCTTCCTACCGTCTTCTAAATAAATTAACCAAGAAGACACTACTCCCCCCCTGTTATCACCTCTCCCGACTCATTGTTCTGGATCCACCCTCCCTCCTATTTCCCCGTTTCCAACACCACCCACCTTCATTTCTTCCGGTGGGACGCCCTACTCAACAAATTAGTTTTAGTTGACAGGGGCATGTGCCTTTTTATGTCCAAGATCCACAACTTCATCCCTCTTTGCCTTCACTCCTCCCAGGTTTACCCCCCTGTGATATTTCTTATGTAAAACTGTCCTTGAAACACTTTTGGGAGGAAAAGTTATTCGTACGTTTAGGTTTAAGTGACGTAGTTACAGTATTCCCGCTACCTTCCGCCCATAGAAACTGCACTTTGATAGATTGCGGGGACTTGGCGGAACCCCATGTCGTACAGACAGGTTCCGAGCAGGAACACCGAACCAGAACAAAAAGTCCCGGAAGGCAAGTGTAAGTGTTTAACCCCGCCCTTGTGTGATACTCATCTAGAGAGCACACCAAGCGTGGTGATGCGCCTCAGGCGGACCCATCCAGTGAGGTCACCGAACAGCAACCGCCTCTCAACTGATGCCGACCAGGAGTGGGCCAGTGTGCACTTGAAAAGACAGTCGGCCTAATAAACGAGTTCAGGGTTGGTTAGGTGCGGTACCAGCGGTTCCGGTTGGGATAAGTACTGATGACAACGACAGGGGTAAGTTGGATGCCCCGGGCAGGGGGTGTCGGGTTAGATCCCCGGGGTGATAGTGGAGCCTGGTGAACTCCACGGTGAGGGGTCACCAGGGCGATGTGGGCTCACCCCGTCATCGCGTCCTGGTGGAGGTGCTCCCCCAGAGATCTATGAGGATGGGGATGAACTCGACCTCATGAAGGTTGAAGGTATCGGTTTGTTGTGTGTTCGTAGCGGCCCGGAGAGGACAAAGCGACACTACTCCTGCACGAGGAGTCTCCAAGCTTGGCCTTCTCAAGAACCGGGCCTACCCGAGAAGAAAGTGGTGCCGTCCGAGAGAAGAAGAGTCAACGTTAACGGGATTGTTGGACGGACAAGACTCTGTTGAGACCGCTATGGTAGTTGTGGCCTCTCCCGGTGAGCGATGATCGAGAGTAATCCATGGGGGACGAGAAGAGACTGAGCCCTCCCTGTTGCTCCCGTGGACGAGGACCGGGGATAGGGCAAGGGTCTAACCCATGACCCCTCTTACTATTTTTTCGCGAGGGGGAGGCGGTGCTTTTGTTTTGACAGAAAGGGACAGGTCTGAGCTCAAAAGATCGCAGGAATCAAGGATGGGATTACCTCACCCAGTCTGTTAGGGCACTCCACCTGAGACTCAGCTGGACGCGGGTATACATATGAGGATTGATGACAAAATTGCATGTTACATGTGAGTGATTTATGCCATGTATTTCCAGTATATAATTGTGTTACGGGTGCCTAACCAAGCGAGGGCGTTGGATTCTGAGGGGGGGAGAATGTAGCCCCGAGGTAAAATCACGATTTCTGGCCCCTCTCCGCGAGTGCCGTGAGGTAGCGGGTGCCGCCGGAGGCTGTGACAGACCCGCCGGCACTTCGCGAGGGTGGGGGCCAGTGAAGGGAGCACTCGGCATCCCTGGAGGTTCGGGCGGCTCCGAGAGCAGGGCGCCGCCATTAGCCGTTAGGTCGCGCATGCGCAAGGACCGGCAAGCTCAGGGAAGGCCCCAGACAGGTCGCGCATGCGCAGGAGGGACTCGGCGGCTAGAGGTAGATCGCGCGAGGGCAGGGAAGAGTAGAGGGAGATTGAGGCGGCCATTAGGGGTTCGCGCATGCGCGAGGGAAGCGCGCACGCGGCCCCAATGCATTAGGCAGCCCCTGGGAACTACAATTCCCAGGAGGCTTAGGGAGGCAAAGGTCAGGTGCTCCCTTGCGGCCAATAGGGCTGGAGGAAGCTCAGCCCGGGAAAAGAGATACATTTCCCGGGCTTTGCATGCGTGAGTCAGGAAGAAGCAGAGGAAGGAGTAGGAAGGGTGCAGGGAGCTCGTGGCTCCTGCATCAGGTAAGGGTTCTCCCTAGATCCCCAGGCAGGCCCCAATTCCCGGGTAAGGGTAGGGGGTAACTGAAGAGGGACGGCCATAGCTAGGGAGGTGACCCTTGAGTGTGGGAAGTGCTGGTTTGGTAGTGCCACAGCGGAGAGTGCTGTGGGCACTGTCAAAGAGGCACAGTGTGCTAGCAGTGTGTTTGCTGCGGGATCCAGGGGCTGTGTGTGATTGCAGCTGCCTGTGAGTAGTGTCGCTGTATGTGCTGGGCGCAGTGCGTGCAGTGTGTGCGGTGTGTCAGCTGCAGGTGAGCTAGTTAATAGCTAGTTGTTAGTTACAGTTAGGACTGGGTAGCTGGGGGAAGGGGGGCAGGTTATGTCCACAGGCCCTAGGAGTTTCCCTCAAGCCATCCCAGTGTTGCGGATCCTCAGGGACAGGCCCTAGGTTAGGGTTGCTGTCGCTCTAGCAGTGGTTAGTGATAGGGATAGCGGCGGTTGCTGTTCCCACGTGGTTGGTGTTGCCGTGTTCCGGTTGCAGTTCCCGTGAAGCGGTGGGACCCTCGTTGGGGTCCAACGGCAGAGTACCTGGAATAGGATCAGACGGACGTCTGACCCTTTTAGAAGAAAGTGTGTTGCGGTCCCGAGCATCGGAGTGCTCGGAAGGTATCTTCTATATTCTAAGTGCACCAACTGGGCCCTAGCTTAATATAGTGACTGCGCAGTCACCCACGACCTCCGTAGGAGTTATGAGACATTGGGTGTGGGGTGATCACAGGACACTGGGTGGGGTACACCAGACATTGGGTTGATGTGATGCGGGTAGAGCATCTGGTTATGGTTATGTTATGTAATGTGTTATATGTGTGTTAAGTAAAGAGTTAGTATTGTTTATCTATAAGTGTTATTGTATTTCTTACTCAGGGCTATCTTTCCTAACGGGGGATCCTGGGTAAGTGGAGGCGCTGCACCAAGTAAGGGTAAGGGTTTCCCCAGGCTCCCAGCTAGCGGAGGCTCAGATCTCCTGGAGCCACACAGGTTATGCAGTACCAGTAGTCCCTTAGAGCAGATGTGTTGCAGGGAAAGGGACCGGTTAGACCACGAGGGGCCAATGTGATATTGGGTGGGTCTGTATGGTTCACAAAAAGGGCTACATATATATATATATATATATTTTTTTTTTTAATTATTATTAATGGCCTCCAGTGTGCACATTAGCCATACCCCCGTATGAAGCATATTTTACACGAAATGCATTAAGAATGGCGTCAGAGGCACGTTGTGACATTCACTGTTGCCATCCACGCTTGTGTGCTCTTTCTGGGACGGGGCACTTTGTGTTGGGGAACCTGTGGAAGTTTTTCCCCCTTTACCATCATCTTGGGTCCCAGATTATTATCCCACTCTGCCTACGAGTGTATACCGATGTGTCCATCCACGCGCGTACTGTACATGTCATTCTAGATGTGAGTCTTTTATTACTATTTTTTATTTTAAGATTATTTTTATACTTATTACATCTCCCCTTTGCGCTCCTTTTTTTTCTATGTATCCCACTAAACCTATTTCATGTGGGGTAGAATATTTTTGGCGCGCAAAACTATTAAATGATCCCAACCCGCTATGTGTCTTTGCTCTGTCACCTTTAGCAATAATTGATGCAGAAAAACAAACACAAATTGACAGTGTGCTGCACATACCATGAAGCTCTTTAGTCTTTATATTTATTTCGTTCCTTTGATGGTCGGTCTGACTCACAGACCCCAGTGGGTTGAAAACAGATTTTCTATAATCATAAGTAGTGTTTCCAGTCACCTGTGTGTGACTTGAATTGAAATTAGGCACAAGTCGCACCAGGAAATACTCGGGCTGATTCCGAGGAGACAGCAGTGGTACAGTACCTGATCACCCGAGGCAGGCTCAGAGGTGGGCCACTCCCGTCCTCAAGGGCCACCAACAGGTCAGGTTTTCAGGATAACCCTGCTTCAGCACAAGTGGCTCAATCAGTGGCTCAGTCAAAGACTGCGCTGAAGCAGGGATATCCTGAAAACCTTGCCTGTTTGGTGGCCCTTGAGGACTGGAGTTGTCCATCCCCTGTTTTAGATACATCTGACAGCAGCTACGGCTTACATTTTCAGCTCTGGCCTCTCGCCTGTAGCACTGGGGACTCTGACAGTGAAAGGGTTAAGCACACGCGTGCATAAAATTGCGCGAGTGCTTGTACACCACGCACAGCAGCCCTGAGTTTTCTTTCCCTGCTGATCTAGACATCTGTACAAAGAATTCCAAGTATGACGCCTGCATATCATTTCCACTCGCCTCGGAATAATGTTCCCTATTGTATCGGGCATACGTGTGCCAAGTTCCTCTTTGCAATGAACATATGCATACTGTATGTCTACCAGAGCTCAATGTTATCCCTACATATCATTTCAATCAAGGTGAGCAATGTCTAGGAAAAATGTTCCATAAAAGCCTACTTTCGGCTGTGCAAAGTGACATTATTCCACGTGCCAAACTGTTAACCAGTCAGCTTCCAGTGAACTGTTTTCTGGTGTCTTGCAGATGGAAATACAGTACGTATGCGGAAGCCATTAGCACCATAATTGCTGTCTGTCACTATGACAACCAGTCGCTGCAGTCACCTGCCTGAGGTCTTACCAGACTGCACAAGCTCAGCCCCGTGTGGAAAGACAGTGGAAGATTGTAGCAGTCTTGTGAATGGACAGCCACAGTATGTCATGCAAGTTTCGGCAAAGGACGGTCAGCTGCTGTCAACAGTAGTGCGGACTCTGACCACCCAGAGGTAACACAAAGATGATTTGTAACTTTTTTTTAATTAGTATTGTTTACGTAGGATGTACGCATATCCTGCAAAATGCATGAAAACCTCCCTTTGAACGCGTACAGTAAGTCCAATGGATGCTATGAAGACGGTATCGTTTATTCAGGTGGGAGGGCTACTATGGATATGAGGGGTGAAAAGGAAATCCTGCTGCATTATTGAGAGGTTAACAAAACACAAAACCCCAGCAAGCTCTTTTTGGAAACCCCTGAGCCCCCACAAAATATATATGTATATAAGTGTCAAAAAGGAGTGCTATTGAGCGTGGCATATGTATACAACAGACGACAGAGAAGCCCAATGCTACATCCAACATGACAGAAACACACAGTAAAATACTTATATATTGTCTTGAAAAAGGGTCATTTAGTTTAACCCTTAATAGAGGTATATTAGTATTTTATCTGGTAGAGTTAGGGCTTGCGAACAGGTGTCTACCTTGTCGTGGCTCGCAAGCTTACAACGCTTTGGCCAAAGGGTTAAACTAAATGACCCTTTTTCAAGAGAATATATAAGTATTTTACTGTGTATTTTTGTCATGTTGGATGTAGCATTGGGCTTCTCTGTCATCTGTTGTATGCATTATTGAGAGGCACAGGCGGCAGTGTATATGCACTGAAAAGAAAACGTGAGAGGTCCATGTCTGTGCAAGTGTGTCATAATTAAGGGTACTTGACTAAAACGCATTTTTTTTAAATCTCTCCGTGATATATTTAATTGAAGATTAAGGGACCATGAAGTGTGGATGTCCCAGGTGGGAGAAGGGCTCCAAATGAGAAATAAGCAAATCCAAGTTTGGAGTGTGCACAGCACAGACTTAGGGAATTTCTATTGAACATGCGTACAGGAAATTCACATGGCATAACCTAATAAAGTCTGCATGCATGTTTTGTATTGGAAAAAATTATCTGTTTGTGGTTCTTGCCTTTTCCCGCTTTTTTGGGCCATAAAGTGTCTTCCGGTGCCAGAATGTATCTTATGGCATAGCTCTGCTGTGTCACTGTGTTGTGTAATTGTGGTGCTTCTGGCTTGGGTCCACTGATGATCCTTCAATTCACAGATAACATCACACTTGCAACCTGCATTTATTCTATTCTTGAGAGCTGCAATCTGTGATATTTTATTGTAATAAAAACATATTTTTGGGAATGTAACCCGTACAACACGTTTTATGCTATCTAAAGTCAGTTTAACGTTTTAATGCTGTAACATCTCAGTGGTGTCATGGTCTAAACTCCAATCCCACTTGTTCAGCAATATTAGGTAAATGTATAAATGAGACCGGCTTTGCTTCAGCATGGCAAATATTAGCATTGACCACTGGTAAAAAAAAAACAAAGTTTACCAAAACAATAGTTAAGTATGCCACACTGGTGCTTTAATGTGATGTAGAATTAGAACCGCTTATTTTCACCGAGCCACCACGCTTAATACTACATTTCTACAAATCTTGCTTCAACATTTTAGAAGTAGATTTCTGTTTTCTGAGAAACTGTGGAAATCTTTTAAGCTCTCTCTTTGCACAGATGTCAAACAACGTTAGAGGTTTTGCTGAGATCCATGTGTGTGGCGATACAGTAAGAAGATAATTTTTGTACAGAAAAGCATCTAGGTTGGCCTCGTTTCTAAATGACAAGCCTTCATCCAACCATGACTTCTAAAGTAGAAAAATACCATTAATGGAAATGTATTAGCATTTGAGCCAATGCATTCAGAAACTCTTTTTTGAAATGTATAAGCCTGTTAAGTGCTAGTTTAGCATACCCATATTTCGGCACAGGTCTCTCTCACAACGATTGATCTAATAATCCATGGTTATGTAAGGTATCTAAACTTTTACCAGTGACTCCGGACAATCATTTTCCTTTTTAAATTCTTGGTATGCATGGACATAAACATTCTTCATATTCACAAATGTGTTAATAATTGTCAGGGACCACTGCAAAACATTCTGTGTCTCATATCTAATGAGTCAGTGCTCCACAACTGTTTATTAAATGGGAATTGGAAACAGTTATGAGTAGCAAAGCTTTACTCAAATAAGATCGTTTCACTTTGCGAAACCTCGCCTCACTTGGAGGACACACACACTGGGGGTAACCTTTCTCATAGACCTTTTTCTTGGAGGCATGACAACTTTATTAGAGCAGCACTGCTTCTCTCATGGGCTATGAAGCCATACAATGTCCAGTGTTTTGGAGTTATAGCTATGGGCCATGTAGCTCCTTCATGCTCAAGTCAGGTCATTTCTGGTGCTTCACTCTCCCTTCTTCCAAGGTACTATAAGGATAGTGTGAGCAGATGTCCCGGTTTAACCGGGACAGTCCTGTTTTTTTAAGGTCTGTCCCGGTTGCCCGACATTCTTTAAAATGTCCTGTTTTTTTCTGACTGTCCCGGTTTTGAACATCAGAGCAGGGGGGGCAGCAGAGAGCAGAGGACACCGGCAGGGAGGAGAGAGGAGGCCGGGTCTGAGTCTGCAGCTGCAGAGGGTAGGGGCGGGGTTAGCTTCAGCGAAGCCCCAGCAGTAAGACCCGGAAGTGAGCAAAGTGAGAACTTCCGGTGTCTGCTGCCAGGGCCCAAGATGGCTTCCCCCGCCACCCATGCTCCACAGTGACAGTTAGGGTCCAGAATGGGGAGAGAGAGACACACAGAGAATAGGGAGACAGAGACACAGCATGGGGAGAAAGGGCCACAGAATGGGTGGGGATAGAGACACAGCATGGGAGGAGAGAGAGAGAGACAGCATGGGGAGAGAGAGAGAGAGAGAGAGAGAGAGAGAGAGAGAGAGAGAGAGAGAGAGAGACAGCATAGGGAGAGAGACACATACAGAGAAATGGGCGAGAGACACACAAAGAATGGGGGGAGTGACACACTGAGAATGGGGGCGAGAGAATGGAGGGATGTGGAGGGGAGAGAGAATGGAGGGATGTGGAGGGGAGAGAGAATGGAGGGATGAGGAGGGGAGAGAATGGAGGGATGAGGAGGGGAGAGAATGGAGGGATGGGGGGAGAGAATGGAGGGATGGGGGGGAGAAATAATCGGGGGGATGGGGGAAAGAAAATTGAGGGATAGGGGGAGAGGGAGAGAATGGGGTGTGTGTGTGAGAAGGGGGACAGAGAGGGCGGAGAGACAAAGGGGAAGGTTTTTACTTTCATAAATCTGGTCACCCTACATAAGGACCAATGAACTGGTGGTATCAGCTGACCACAGGGAGAGGAGAGAAGCTCTCATCTTGGGCTACAGTTCAGTCCACACCCTCACCGTGGGTCCTAAATTTGTTCTATGTATATCTTTATTTATATAGCGCACATAGCTGTAGTTAGCGCCTTACAAGAGAGTCAATACAGTACAGGGAATTATAGTACACTATGTGCAACAAAGAAGATTAGACAATAGAAAAGGAAATCCCAGCCCAGAAGAGATTGTAAATTTCCCATCATACTTAGATTGCAGAGACAGCAGGTGCAGGTATAAGTGCAGGAGATGGCAGTCACTGGTAGGAATGACTGTGGGACACTAACCAGGAGTCTATGCTATTGGAGCGCTTCATTTAAGAGGTGAGTTTTAAAGCTAGTCTTTTAAAAGGTGGGGAGTGAGGGTGCTTGCCATACAGTGAGTGTGAGGGAGTAGATTACTATTTGAAGAACCACAGTCTAGGTCTTGCCTCTGTCCTGCCACAGCAGAATACTATAACTCAGTGGATGTCCTTGGGGACTCACACCCAGGACAGATTCTTAAGATAACCAAACGAACCACGCAGATGTATCACTTATAATTTGCATGTAGTGTGTTCACTGGTGTGTTGGTATTAAAAAAAAATGTAGGTGCTCAGCCAAGGGGGAGGTTTGACAACCACTGCTAGAAGCAGTAATCTAGAAACTATCAACAGTCGGGGGCAGTTGGAGATGGCAAATTTTAGTTTTTAAGGTTTAACGATCTCCAATTTGTCGTTGAATTAGGTGTGCTCCTCGGGTATAACATTTTAAAATGATAACGTATTTTGCATGAACCCCAGTTTTCTCCAAGTTTCCATAGGTGGTATTGATACGAGGCACACATATGTTCAGAGTTTGTACAATGTTACTATGTATGTTTGGAAGCACATCACTCTTTTTTTGCAGGCATGCAGACATCTCACACATATCCATGCAACGTTCGTGCATATCAGTTTCCCAGTGCTGATATTTTTGCCTGCATGATTTAGCACACAAAGCACAGCTACTTCTCACAGTTGAAGAGATTCTTGGTTCATGGTTGGATTTTACATAGTGTATTGCAACATTAAGTCGTGCGTGTGAATGCTTCAGAAGAATGTTTGATTTCCCATTTTTTTCCAGCAACCACCACTGATTATTCACTTCCTCATATTGTCATCAAACATTCCTGTTAAAATAGTAGAATTATACAGACAAATCTTTGGGGGATTTGAGATATTAAAAAAAATGAGCTTTGCTGAGATGTATGGATTCAAATCTAATGTACTTTGTGACAACATATAAATTCACCCATCACCAGGTGTCTAAGTATGTTATTGAGCTGATAATAACAGTAGGTAAAATTATCTAAATTGAGTCAGAGCTGCCTTTCTATTGATGTAAACTGAATAATTCAAGACGAATTGAATTCAAGACGTATTGAATTTTTTATTCTTTATCTTGTGAGTAACAATTGAAAGCTTCTTACAAAATACAGCCATGGTGTCACTCCTGCTTGTGTTGGCTGTAGAGTTTATTTTTGTGCTAGGCCTATCCTCCTGTAACTTAACCGTAGTATAATCGAAAGCATAAGGCTAAGGCCCCGCTGCCTCAGACCACGCGACCGCACTGCAGACAGGTGGCGCGTGGAGAGGCACTTGGGGCTTTTTCCGGTCCAAAGAAACCATTTTTGCGAGCGGGGGGGGGGGGGGGGGGGGGGAAAAAGGGGGGGGGGGGGGGCGCGCCCGGGGGGGGGGGGGGCGCGGCCATGACATGAGGGGGCGGGACCACCCCTCAGCCGTTCAGCCCCTCAACCATGTATTAATAGACACTGTCTAAGTTGTTTGATGTTGCATTTATTTAATGAATGTACATGTTGTATACAACCACTCCATAATAGCTCAACTGTTCAGCCCCTCAACTGTTTAGCCCCTCAACTCCTCAGCCGCTCACACACAAAGACAGGCACTCACGCACTCAGGCACACACATACACACACAGACAGGCACTCACGCACTCAGGCACACACATACACACACAGACAGGCACTCACGCACTCAGGCACACACATACACACAAAGACAGACACTCACGCACTCAGGCACACACATACACACACAGACAGGCACTCACGCACTCAGGCACACACATACACACACACAGACAGGCACACACATACACACAGGCAGGCACTCACGCTGCTTTCCCCCCACACTCTCCTCCCCGCTCCCCGAAGCCTCCCCTCCTCATTGGCTCACAGCCACACCACGTGACGCGCCACCGCTTGGGATTACAATTCTCTTGAATCCCCTGGCGGCTGACGCGTCACAGCGTGTAGTGAGCTGTGCCGTCAGGGGGGACTGGGACCGGCTCGGGAGGATTCCCCTGCTGGTGAGGAACGCTCGTGCGGCCGCCCGCACCGCCGGGCGCAGCGGGTCCCAGCCCTAACATGAAACATGCACTTGATTGTCCAAAACATTTCCACATCCAACTGTATTGATGATGCCTGTGATTTACAATACTCTAACAGGAAGTGAGTTATGTAAGCCTGGGGTTGTCCATCATATATCGACACAAAGACAGGAAGACGAGTCGCACAGACAGCAGAACACTTTTTCCCTGGAGCCCTATGAGGGCATAGATCAAGGTTTATTTTGGCATGGTGGCTGAAACAAAACACATTGTTCTGGGTGCAGCTGCACTCTTCGCCCTAACCCTGATGAAGGGTGCAGCCGTACACCCAAAATCTTTTGTTTCTGTCATCATTCCACAATAAACTTTGACCTATGCGCTCTTAGGGATCAATCGAAAAAGTGTTCCAGTGTGTGTGTGTCTCATCTTCTTGTCTTTGCATACTGTATGTGTAACTGCACAGGATGAAGTGTGCTAGAGACAGCCTCACATATAATCGACAGGAACTGCATCTTATCAAATGGAAAGTGTACCTAAACCTGCGTTGTATATTTGCACGTGTTCTCCAGCTTATTGTCAGCTTTCATCAGTTAAAGTTAAAATGGGTGGAGAACGAGATATGGGGTGGAGGGGAGGGGGGGGAACAGAAAAGATATGGGCCGGGAGGGGCTCGGAGGGCAAAGAAGGAGATATGGGCAGGAGGTGAGGGGGAAGAAGGAGATATAGACCAGGGGGGAAAAGGAGCTTAGGGAAGAGGGTAGAGAGGGAGATATGGGCCAGGGGGGAGTAGTAGATATGGGTCAGGGGGTGGTGACAGGAGGAGATGTTGAGCAAGGGGAGAAGGTGATATAGGCCTCGTGGAGAAAGGAGATATGGAGGGGGGGGGGGGGGAGAAGATATCGGCCATGGGATAGGGGGGTAAGGAGAGAGAAGGAAATATGGGCTGGGGTGGGTTGTTATGGTTATGGAGATATAGGCTGGCCAAATATGGGCCAGTAGGGGGGTAATTAGGAGGAGGGGTAGTTATGAATCTGGAGGGGTTGTAGATCTGGAGGGGAGGTAGGTATGGACCTGGGGGTATAGGTATTGTCTTGGCATGGGTGGTGAATATGGGCCTTGGGAGCAGGTAGGGCCAGAATAGAGAGAGAGGGGGGGGACACAAATGTGCTTACCTGCAACATAGGGAGATGGAGAGAGCCTGCTAGAGGTCTGTGGAGGGGGCGGCGGAGGTGCCTTTTAGACTAGGCCTGCTGAAAGATACCTGTAAGAGGGGTCCTCCCTTCCACCGATGGGAGCCCCCCCTGTGCCAGACACCTCAAGCAGGCCCCCTCTGAGTCAGGAACCTGACTCAACGTGCTCGGAAAAGCAAGCTTGGCAGTTCCCACCCTGTCTTTAGCCCCGGCTGAATGAGAGACGCAATGAAAAGTAAGATGAAGATGGTAACTCTGCCAGCAAATGGGTTAATATTAACTCCGTGGTTAAAGGAATGTAATTGTATCCTACTTCACTTTGTAAATGAAAATAATTTTTCTGCCAGAAATATTTAGAAGCACTCTGGGGAAGGAATGTATTGCAGAGACAATGCAATCCTTCTTAGTACCTAAGTGAATCAACGGTATTGGCATATTTATATTGGTAAATTTTGATGACTTATGCCTTTGCATTTAAAACCTGATGGGTATAATGTTTCGATTGGAACTTGGAAGGTGTTTCACTTAGTTTAGCTTCCTCCATTTGTGTCATGTTAGGGTGTATTGAGCAGGATGTGCTTGACCCTTCAACTTCACTCCTCACCTGTTCCTTCTGGTATTTTGCTAGAACACTGTTTTTCAACCAAGGTTCTGTCGTTGTTTGCAAACTCACAAACACGGGTTCTAGATAATGAGTAGTTTATTGCACAGAGCATGATCATACACATTCAAAAGTCAATGAGACTCTCTACTAGGCAGTGTCCAAACAGGCATTATATACAATTGATTTCCTTTGTCTAAAATAGGTTACTAGGCAGAATATAATAACCACTTCTTAATTCTTAAACCAATCATCTTACAGATCATTAAAACCTGGTTAACACTGGATTAAAACAGCTCTCTATAAGAATCAGGTACTTCTTGATACCAGGAATACGGGCTTTACTTCAGGCACAGTCATAAATCTACTGGGAGCGAATCTCATTTACACCATACACACATTCTTACACACAAAATGGACACTGAAGACATAACAGACAAAATGGAAACAGTACATCACCTTCAATCTATCTCCAGAGACTCCTCCCCCCCAAGTCCATTTCAGTAATATCAACAGTATATTCATTTCAGCAATATTACTTCATTAGTCCCTTCTCTTATACTTTTCGAAATCTTCAGTGAGAAATGTATAACTTAATTCTTGGAAAACACGGTATCCTTTCCTAGTAGAGGGTATTTCCTTGATGTAACCCTTGGTCCGATACCTCAATCCCTTCAAGTCTTACGCACTCCTTATCCATTCGCAATTGTTTTTCCCTCTCCTAACAATCATTTATTTGTCGTAGGATCACATCAGGAGGGTATTGTTGCACAAGAGGGGTTTCTGTCTGTTCTTCATGTATATCTTCTTGGAGCGCATGGAGGAAATGACTTGAGCTGTCAGCTTGGTGATCAATCCTTTAACGCAAATGATAACAATGAATATGACGACAAAAGCACATACATATATAATCTGTCCTTGCACCAGTTTCGCTCTCAGTGATCCAAACCATGTGCCTATTCCCAAGTCCCAGCTATAGAATACTTTCAAAAAGTCTTCCAACTTTGTCACTACTTCTTTTATCCGTAGTATATCATGGGTAATATTAGCCCTATTGTCAGGTACATAGATGCAACACCCTTCTCCCACCATAGCACAAACATTTCTGCTCTTATAGATACTTTTGTTATTACTGTACAGGAACCTGCCTTTCCTGGACTGGGAATAAAATCTCCTGAGCTATTGTAAAAATTCATTAATTGTCCAATAGTATTTAAAAGATCACAATACATAGTGTAATTGCATTTGATGTGCCTACATATATCATAGTCAAGTTTGAGTACCTAAACTTGGGTAACCTGAACAAACAAAATGAACCCCTCGCATATATCATAACTAAATATTTATTTGCTTTTTCATTGTTAAATATACGGAAAGCCTCAACAGAATAAGTATAATTTTCACACATACTATCTTTCTATCTATCACTACTATCTATCGTTTGATATAAATATGTACGCATCTTCTGAATAGATATACAGCACTATATTGAGGGGTCTATCTAACTGTAACTTATATAAAACCATTATCAGTTCAACTTTTCTATATAAATGGTTATAAACACATTGAATCTTGACTTGGCCTTTAATATTAATAGATATGAGTATATAACTGACCCCTCCTGCGGCACTTAAAAATATATATATATACACGGATAACAAAATATAATATTAATCCCGATGGCCACTCTATGTGCGAACTCTAACAACAAATTCCTCTCCTCTGCTTTCCCCAGCTATCCTAACACACATAGATATACAGTAATAGAATGTGGAGCCCTTTAATTTTTCATAATTCTTTCGTTTAATTACCAGATAAAATAATAATAATAATATAAATAACCCCTAATAATAATCCAACCAGGATCCACTGATCTGTTTGGTAGTTTCCAGTCAGAGTCCTTAGCCAGATACAGCTAAACCCCGTTATAACGCGCCTCGTTATACCGCGATTCGGTTATAACGCGGTTTTCCCGTGGCTCCCGTTTTTAAAAAAAAAAAAAATTTAATTTTTTTTTTTTTTTTTACATTTTTTTTTTTTTGCACACTGCACACACTGCACACACTCACTGCACACACACTGCTCATTGCTCACACTGCCAAACTGCACACACACTGCACACTGCACACACACTGCTCATTGCTCACACTGCACACACTGACACCACACACACACACTGGACACTAAAGACATAACAGACAAAGTGGAAACAGAACATCGCCTTCAATTCTTCTCCAGAGACCTCCCCAGTCCATTTCAGTTATATCAACAGTATATTTATTTCAGCAATATTACTTCATCAGTTCCTAGGACCCCTTTTGTTCCCTTGGCATCCCTAAAGAGTTCCTGTAGTTTTCAGGTCATTTGAAAATTGTACCTAATACAGCAGAATTTACAATGCATCTGATCTCAGACACACTATAGAGAGGGTTGGGGTTCCTTACAATGCATCTGATCTCAGGCGGGCTATTAGAGAGGGTTGGGGTTCCTTAAAATGTATCTGATATCAGGCGCGCTACTAGAGAGGGTTGGGTTCCTTATAATGCATTCGATCTCAGACACTATTAGAGCGGTTGGGTGCTCCTTACAATACATCGGATCTCAGATGCGCTATTAGAGAGTGTTGAGGTTCCTTACAATGAATCTGATCTCAGACACTATTAGAGAGGTTTCGGGCTTCTTACAATGCATCGGATCTCAGACGCGCTATTTGAGAGGATTGGGGTTCTGCAGAATTTCACAATATAATTATACGGTTCCTTAACCAAAAAAAGGTTGGAAAAAACTGTTCTAGAACAAGGGGGTAGAGGCCTTGAATAATTAGGATTACGTGAATGTGCTAACACCTGTACAAAAAACATAATTAATTTGAAAGTTTTTCATGTTTAATGTAGCAGTTCCCCTCCCAGGTCTCCCTTTTTTTGTAGCCCACTTTGGGAACTACTGTTGCAATTAAAGGGATGATGGCCTTAATGGGTAAATGGTGTGGACTCACTCAGGTTACTCCCCTCCCCATCATGTGATGTAGAATGAATATGCAGAAGGGATTGCCACACTTCTATGTCTTGTCACCCGTGATGTCACTATAGGAAGTATAGAGGGTATATATGGTTCCACCCAGTGTTCTAGAAGCAGGTTCTTCAGAGTTCTGACTTGGATCCTCACTGTGAGTAATGTAAGTAGCTTTGTATGTATAGCTAAGTGTATTAAGAAGTATCTTGTTACCGTTTGTTGTTTTAAGTTAGGAACCTGCCTTTTAAGTAAGCACATGGTTTTAGAGATACAAAATGGGAATGCTAGTGCCAGTACTTCTAGGTTGCTTAATCACCTATGTCACGTGGGCCAATAGCAAGCCGCAATGTCATCCGTCGCAGCTTTCTATTGGCCTGCGTCTTGCCATTTAAACCACCATTTTGTTTCCCCTAGAGACAACGATTCTCCCGCTATCTTTACAGGTATGAATGTATCTTGGGAGCCAGGAGGTCCCCTCAGCTTTCCACCTATGCTTCTGCTTTAAGCATTATTAAATGTATTTTATTTGAGCAAAGTGGGTTTCCTATTTAAAGTATTAGCGCCACTTTTTCCGTACTCCACGAAATCACTAACTTAGAAATCCTGTAACTTTACATTTGAGGGTTTGAAATATCACCCCTGAACCTTTAAGGCTGCATCACAAAACAAATAGTTTCTACTGCTCCCAAGTCCACCTGCCAAGAGAAGATGCTCAAACAACCTCCTTTAGGTAGCCACCAAATCTTTGAAATGAAATATATATTAAGGTTTATGGCACAGTGTCTCCAAAGCATAATTCAAAATTGAAGGGGATGTATAAACTACATAAGGACGTTTCTTTGTGATTACAAAAATGATTTGCTTCTCTTGCAGCACCTTTAATGACCGGCCAATGTGCAGGATATGCCATGAAGGAAGCACCCAAGAAGACCTCCTCTCTCCATGTGAATGTAACGGAACTCTAGGGACAATACATCGCAGCTGCCTGGAGCACTGGCTTTCATCTTCCAACACCAGCTACTGTGAACTCTGTCACTTCAGATTTTCTGTGGAGCGCAAGCCGAGACCATTAGTAGAGGTCAGTCAATACATGGAATTGGTCCTTCATGTTGATTTCAGAAATTATGTATAACCCTGCCTCTTGCCGCAGAGTCGGTTATGTATTGGTTCTGGGGTGCAATCATTCCCTCTATTCAGGCCACATAATGTATGTTAACGGGAAAAAGCTAAACATAAGGGGGATGCTCTTGTTTTTGAATTGCAGTAACAGAGATGAGCCTCACAACAGATATCCACCTTTCTTGTTATCTTTAGGTATCAGACCACAGGTTTAGCATGGCATGACCAATTGTTGTCCCAGGTGCAATGCAGCTGATGTAATCCCTGTCTGCAGGAATTTGGGTCTGGTACACACTTGAAGTGATCTCTTGTGTCTTTAGATGTTTATCCACTAGGAGTCTCTTTTAGGTACAATTGAAGGCTATATTTCCATCCAGAGAAGATTTAAGGGGGTACACTCGCACTTCAATCTAAAATCATTTTCTTCACAATTTGCTTTACTTTTCCATTGCCACATTGAACACATAGTGAAATCACCCATTGCTCTCTACAGAGAATTATTGATGTATATCTATTTTCTGAAAATCTCTTTATAAATGCACTTTAGATTTTCAAACTCTGATGTATTTTCTCTTATGCAAATATAAGCCTTTTATCATAGCCCTCCCCCCCCCCCAAGTGAGATTGGGGGTACACTCCTTCTCGGCTACTTTCAGGTGGTTTTGGTGCTGTGACCTGCTGGTAACAGGAGGGCTGAGGGCTCCGCGGTGGTGTGGGGAGAGCCAGGACAGGGAACAGGAGGGACAGATTACCTTGATATCTCTTGATGGTGCACAGCGCCTTCAGCCAGCGAGGATCCCCTGTAGATCTTCAGGGGATGGACCCCCACTGACACTCCTTCATACCAGAGACAGGAACTCACACACAGCAATGTCTTTTCTGTATTTATTCATAGACAGCTCCAGTACAGAGAAACAGACTTCCATGATCTTTCCTTTCTCCTCTGCCTAAGCCGCATGGTATCCTTTCCCTTCCCACCCAGCACGGGGGAAAGGGGGAGACAGTTTCCTCATAGAATATCTTCTCTCTAACTCTCTTGACTAACTGAACTAAATCACAATTTGGGAAGATGTCTCTAATTTGAACATCCTAGGGGAGTGTCTCTGACTCTGACTCATAGCAAGCCAGAGCCGGATACAGATTGGCCCACACACATCAGGGGGCGTTCCAACCAATATCCACCCCTCAGATTGACATCCTCAGAGTTGCTAAGCCTGCCATTGAATACTGATACATTATTCAAGGCTGGAACACACACACACAGGCCTAATAAAGGATTTAACCTTTCCACAGCCTGCACTAACAGGATTAGATAGAGGAAAGGCCCAGAAAAAGAAGTAACTGCCGGGAGGCTATGTTTCACAAGTTTCACATTTTGTTTTGTGTTCTGTATTATTTGCCAAGTTCCTATTACAGTTAGGCCTCGGTCCCGCTGCGCTCGTTGGCGCGGGCGGCGGGTCGCGAGTTCCCCACCAGCAGGGGAATCCTCGCGAGCCGGTCCCGGTCCCCCCTGGCTGCACAGAGCACTACACGCTGTAGCGCGTCAGCCGCTGGAGACACCAGAGAATGGTGTTTCCAAGCGTTGACGCGTGACGTGTGTGGCTGTGAGCCAATGGGGAGGGGAGGCTTCGGGAGGAGGAGAGGCTTCGGGGAGCGGGGAGGAGTGTGGAGTGAAAGCAGGTGAGTGCCTTTCTCTGTGTGTGTGTCTGAGTGCGTGCCTGTCTGTGTGTGTATGTGTCTGAGTGCGTGAGTGCCTGTCTGTGTGTGTGTGTGCCCGAGTGCCTGCCTCTGTCTGTGTGTGTGTGTGTGTATGAGTGCGTGAGTGCCTGCCTGTGTGTGCGCGCGTGTGTGTGTATGAGTGCGTGAGTGCCTGCCTGTGTGTGTGTGTGCGCGTGCGCGTGTATGAATGAGTGCCTGCGTGTGTGTGTTTAAACTTACCTTCCAGCTCCAGCCCGAGTCCGTGGAGGGATGGGGGGGGGGAGAGTAGCGGGTCCCTCCGCTCAAGCCACGCCCCCCCTCCCTGTCAAACCGCCCACCTCCCGCCCACCTCCCGATCAAACCTCCCACCTCCCGCCCACCTCCCGCTCCGGCTCCCGCTCCCTACAGACCGCAGATCGCGGTCTGTGTATCTCAGCGCACCGCCTGTCAGCAGCGCAGGTGCGCTGACTCTGGGAGCGGGGCCTTAGCCTTAGGCTTCTGAGTCTAAATTTTTACATTTGGCAAACACACCTAAAAGTATGAAATTACAGGTCCTTGAGTAGTGCTTACAGGTATCTGAGTAGTGCATACAGGTACCTGAGTAGTGCACACAGGTCCCTGAGTATTGCACACAGGTCCCTGAGTAGTGCATTCAGGTCCCTGAGTAGTGCATACAGGTCCTTGAGTAGTGCACACAGGTCCCTGAGTAGTGCATACAGGTCCTTGAGTAGTGCATACAGGTCCTTGAGTAGTGCATACAGGTCCTTGAGTAGTGCATACAGGTCCCTGAGTAGTGCACACAGGTCCCTGAGTAGTGCATACAGGTCCCTGAGTAGTGCACACAGGTCCCTGAGTAGTGCATTCAGGTCCCTGAATAGTGCATATTTGCCATCGGTTGTGATACCTTGTAATGAACAAATAAGAGAATTCTTCATAGACTAAATCATAGTGTAGGTTTCTTCTGCATGGGTACCGTCACCGCAGCAACACATATTGAAAATGGAAAAGAGGTTCTAACATGGCAAATCCTTAAAGATGCTTATGTTTAGCTTAAAACTTTGTAACTTTTTTTTGGGAAGTACAGTGGAGGCTGTTGACAGTTTAGGCCGAGTTCAGGGTGCCAGAGACAGGAGGTGGAGGGCGCGTGATCGCGCATGCGTGCGTCAGTCTGCTGGCGGTGTGTGCACATCATCCCCAGCAGAACTTTTCAAGCTTTCAGGAGGCAGGGCGACAGACAGCAGCTTAGGGATGGGTGTTGCTGTGTTGAAATCATTCTCAAGAATGATTTCATTGGCTGCCGAGGTCCCAGTGACGCAGCTGCAGCTTCAAAAAACAACTTGAGTTGTTTATTGAAACTGTAGCCAGCGTCAACTCCGTACTTCGGCGACAGGGCAGCTGCTACCCTGACAACCAATATTAACTTTAAACAGTTTGTTTCGAACGTCCGCCCGCCCGTAAGCACGCCCCCCCTCCGAAGCCGGCACACTGAACGAGGCCCTAGTTAGGTAAACTCTATTTTATCTTAAGAAATGTCAATTTAAGTATGCTCCAGTCTAGATTACAATATGAAGAAGTATACAACACTCCTGAATCACAAGCGATGTGCATTTCAGAATTGAGGCAGGCACCGTGGTTAAAGTAATTGGCTCTCTTTGCATAAGAAAAAACGCAAGGATGGTAAATGTTGGTAAATGTTTTTTTATATATGTCAAGGTGAAGCCAGATCCTAAATATCAGAAAGTCATTTTTTTACAACCTCCACTTTGTGATAGAAAGTGGATCCTCTCCAAGGGGTTAGACTAGCCCATTCCAGTGATAAAGTGGTCCATGCTACTCATACAGCTTATATAATTAAAGATGCCCTATACTGTATACCCATATTTCCATTGCAGTTTGCCATCACACAACTTATGACATTTTACATTCAAAATCAGCACTACTTCTGTTTAACCCTTCCTTGCGAGTCCCTAAATGCTCAGATGTCTTTCATCAGCATGTTGTGGGCTACTGCAGCCAGATACTATGGAAAGTTATACTCGTCTGCTGCTACCCGGAAGTCTGATGGCATCCGACATCCCATCTGAAAGGCTTATCAGATACATATCACCATAAGAACCCTTCTGCAACACACTGCCTGAAAACCTCATAACGAAAGCAGTACTTCTCTTTGAAAACAAATGGTTTTGAAACCCACGTATTCCATGTCTCGAAATTATGTCATTTCACAAAAATAACTAAACCATGCCCTGCTTCTCCCAGGGTGTCTTTGAAATAAGATATTACTTTGAAGTGGCATTTTTCTCTTGCCGGCACAGCTAACTCAGGAGTGATGTAGTTACAAGACCAATGATCTTGAAACTTCATAAAGTAAGTATAACTGCAGAGACCCAGCCTGCACCAAAATTGCCCGTGGATAAGTGAGCATGAAATTCCGATTGCACAGATAGGATGCGGCATATTTTTACTGAGGTAATGACGAGAGAATATGCTACAATAAATGGGTCTGTTTGATTGTCTTCTAATGGAAGCAGTAATGAAGTAGGAATGTGTCTTGGCTATTGCAGCGTGTATTGTTACCAGAAGGGGTTTCAAACTGATGGCTTGGGACTATTGCAGTAGTCTACACACTTGATGTGCACAACTATTGGAAGAGTATGAGCTTTTCGTACACCTTCCCACCCCTAGTACTGTACTCTTGTTACATTTGAGATGGCACTTGATGTCTGCACAGTTGGTCTCTATTACAAAGTAAGGCCTGGGACATAGTAGGATCAGCCTTGCTGATCCGTGCTGAGGCGCGCTCATGCTCAGCACTGAGCCCCTGCAGCCGCAATGAGAGCGGCTTTAGCAGGGGCTCCCGCACGCTTGCGGAAGCGTGTGTCTTAACAAAATTTCAGATTTGGTGCTCGACTGAGCGCAGGGCCGGTCACGTGAGCGGTTCGCCCAATGAGGGCGAAACAGCTCTGTGACGTCACTGGCCCGCCCCCAGACACGCCCACGGACGGCGCGCTTTAAGGCCAGGGAAAGCACCGCTTTTCCTGAGCCTCAGCGCGCCTCCGCACGGGCAAAGTGTCTATGCCCGAGGCCTAAGGCTGAATATGTGCTGCTCTCGGATACATTAAATAGGGGCGTATTCATTTGAAATAATTAAATGATACTTTTTAAGAAAATGGCAACACATTCTTTACTTCCTGGAAACTGTACCTAACTTTTCTAGATAGAATGATTAATCCTACTAAAAAAGGTGGATTACAACCAAGCCAGCTACCAAGTAACAAAGTGTCACACTTTGCCCAGTTAATTTTTGCTGAAGCTACTCGTTCAAAGGTCTCAATGCAGGAACCAAGAACCTGAAGATCATTGTCATCATGAATAAACACAGATAAATCATCTGCATAAGCCGAGACCTTCACAGGCCTAACATCTGGTATACAAGGTATAGCAATCCCTGATAAGCATTTCCGGAGCATAACTAGAAAAGGTTCAATAGCCAGAGTGTAAAGCAAATCAGAGAGAGAGCACCCGTGCCTTATCCCTCTCTCTACTGGAAAACGACAGCTCAGCCCACCATTCATTTTCAAAACACTATAAATGTTAGAATATAACAACTGGACATAAGAAATGAAAACTTGTCCAAATCCAAAAGAATGCATGGTTTTAAACAAATAACAATGATCAACTCCGTCAAAGGCCTTTTCCTGGCCTAAAGAAATAAGACCAAAATTTAAATGAAAAATCTTTCCCAACCTCCAAAATATCTCTTATCAAAACTAGACCACCGAGGAACACAATGAGACTGATCTGTATTCACAATGGACCCCAAATATGTTTTAAGGCGATTTGATAAAACCTTTGCCAGAATTTTATAATCAGAGCATAAGACAAAACATTATTTAGGGACACAGACAATACCACCACTTAGTATTAAGGTTGTGCTAAGACACCAATATGGTGACTACAAGTACTGCTTTAGGCGTCGCATAGAAAAACATTTATTATCTACACAAAGCTATCGTGGGGTCTATATGTGGTCTCATACCAGTATACACTACTTAGGGACAAGTACCACCATCTAGCATTAATAATTTGCTTTACACCTACTGTCACGGCCAGCTTTATTCTAAAGCTTGCCGGGAGCGGGCCGGGAGCGGGCCGGGTGCATAGCGGGCTAACCGCGGGGCTTTTCTCCGTTTGAAACGGAGTTTCCCGCGCGTCGGCCGCTTCAGTAGATAAGCGCTAATGGCACTTACTGTTGAAAGCGCCCGAGGCGCGGGAAAACCGGCCGAAGATTGCCACGCGCCGTCCGCAGCTATTTTTAACCCGCGGAGGCAGCCGCGTTAGGTTAGAGCTGGCCGGGACAGTATGTGGCATAACCTTTCTTGATTCAGTTTCTTGGAGTTGTATATTAAAGTCACGACAGGTTGATATGTTGAAATACCTAGTTCCAGCTTTTTATGGAATTTTTTTATTAGTATTGTCTATGTATGTGGGTGCCATTTATTTTAGAATATTTTTGAATTAAATATAATTTACATATACTTTGGTGCGCCGCAGAGAGAACCTTTTTTCTCAAGTACCTGGGTGTACTTAATTTGCGTTGCATGCTTCCCAGGCAGCACATTGTATTACCACACTAATAGGTTTGATCAAGGCCCCCTCACATTAACAAGATGGGAAATCAGTCAGAAATTACTCCATTTCAACTTCATGCACAGGATCAGCACTGTAAAGATCCTTATAAAAGGAAACAGCATACTTTCCAATACCTGCAGGATCAGAAATGTCCTTTCCATCAGAGAGAGAGAGGGGGAGAGAGAGAGATGCAAGAGAGAGAGAGAGAGAGAGAGAGAAAGAGAGATGCAACAGAGAGAGAGAGGGGGGATGCAGCACAGAGAGAGAGAGAGAGAGAGAGAGAGAGAGAGAGAGAGAGAGATGCAGCACACACACAGGGAGAGAGACAGAGAGAGAGATGCAGCACACACAGAGAGAGAGAGAGAGAGAGAGAGAGATGCAGCACACACACA
>WSYH01006676.1:0-22328 GCA_036426205.1 Ascaphus truei
GAGTAATATCTGTGTATTATACAGCGCCTTTCTATTACAGTTACACGGTGCAGCCACCTCTGGGGCGGGATCCTGAGTAATATCTGTGTATTATACAGCGCCTTTCTATTACAGTTATACATGGTGCAGCCACCTCTGGGGCGGGATCCTGAGTAATATCTGTGTATTATACAGCGCCTTTCTATTACAGTTATACACGGTGCAGCCACCTCTGGGGCGGGATCCTGAGTAATATCTGTGTATTATACAGCGGATTTCTATTACAGTTATACACGGTGCAGCCACCTCTGGGGCAGGATCCTGAGTAATATCTGTGTATTATACAGCGCCTTTCTATTACAGTTATACACGGTGCAGCCACCTCTGGGGTTTGAAGTCCTGAGTATATTTGTGTATTATACAGCTCCTTTCTATTACGTTACTACACGGTGCAGCCACCTCTGGGGCGGGTTCCTGAGTAATAATCTGTGTATTATACAGCGCCTTTCTATTACAGTTATACACGTGCAGCCACCTCTGGGCGGGATCCTGAGTAATATCTTTGTATTATACAGCGCCTTTCTATTATACGTTACTACACACGTGCAGCCACCTCTGGGGCGGGATCCTGAGTAATTCTGTGTATTATACAGCGCCTTCTATTACAGTTACACACGTGTCAGCCACTCTCTGGGCGGATCCTGATATATCTGTGTATTATACGCACCTTTCTATTACGTTCTACACGGTGCAGACCGGTGCAGCCACCTCTGGGGGGCGGGATCCTGAGTAATATCTGTGTATTTACCGCCCTTTCATATACGTTATACACGGTGCAGCCACCTCTGGGGCGGATCCTGATAATATCTGTGTATTATACAGCGCCTTCTATTACAGTTACACACACGGTGCAGCCCACCTCTGGGGCGGGATCCTGAGTAATATCTGTGTATTATACAGCGCCTTTCTATTACAGTTATACACGGTGCAGCCACCTCTGGGGCGGGATCCTGAGTAATATCTGTGTATTATACAGCACCTTTCTATTACAGTTACACACGGTGCAGCCACCTCTGGGGCGGGATCCTGAGTAATATCTGTGTATTATACAGCGCCTTTCTATTACAGTTACACACGGTGCTCAAATGCCAAAAGTAACAGAAAAATACCCTATAAAATATCTCTAGGCGCGTGTAGGACGCGCATCCCGTCTCCAGAAATCGTGATGCAAGTCAGATCTCTTTGGCCTCGTCCACAGCGATGGCGACCGCACGCGCGCCGCGAACAAGAGACGGCCATAGTGCGGGCGCGGAGAAGCGCCACGGCGCAGCAGCATTTCCAGAACATTTTTGTGTTTTGGCGCGGCGGCCGCGTCACGCGGGCGGTTCTGCCAGTGAGGGGACGAACCCGGCCACGTGAACCCACGGCCACGCCTCCGTCGCTCGCATCATAGTAATCCCGCAGGCCACGGATCGCCTCTGCGGCAGGCGCTGTCTCCGTGGCGCGGGCCGGCGCGGCGGCCGTGGACTTGTAGTGCAAGAACTCGCCGCCTCCTCCTGTGAGCGCGGCGACGCCTCCCACATCAAGATAATGAGCAGGGGCGCCCCCCTGCCGGCCGCAGGGGCGAGAAACCCACCCTACGCCATGTCAATGCCGAACAGGCTTCCCAAACCACGGGACGCCCCTACCGCAAGGGCGGCCAAATCCCGTCCTCACGGGCCACCAGCAGGACAGGTTTTCAGGATATCCCTGCTTCAGCACAGGTTGCGCAATCGTTCACTGAGCCACTGATTGAGTCACCTGTGCTGAAGCAGGGACCTCCTGAAAACCTGACCTGCTGGGGGCCCTTGAAGGCTGGTGTTGGCCAGTCAAAGCCAACCACTTGTGCTGAAGCAGGGGGTATCCTGAAAACCTGACCTCTCGGTGGCCCTTGAAGACTGGAGTAGGCCCCACCCCCTGCCTTTGACCAATCACAAAGCTCAGTAAGTGAACCATTTAAACCGCAAATTCCGAATATCTACACTAGCGTCAGAACGCAAATGCAATCCCATAGTCCGAAGGTTAGAAGCCCCTTCCCCCGGCCCCCTATATAAGAGGGGCCAGCCGAAATAACAGGATTTTAATTTTAAAACATTTTGACGAACAATGCCCAAATGTTCCCGCCGGCGCCGACGCCAGGAAACGGGTCGCCAGAACATCTAGTATCGGACTTGAAAGGAGCAATTCATGCCATTTACATCGATTAACACCCATTCCCAGCAAGCTCAAACCCCAATATATTTGTCAGGGGTGCTACTGAGCGTGGCAAATGTATACAACAAAAGACAGGGTTGCCCAAAGCTACATCCAATTGACAAAATATATATGGTAATAAGTACAAAGTTTAAATACTTCAATAATAATATTTTCTTGGTTATTTAGTTAAACCTTTTGGCCAAAGCGTCGTAAGCCTGCATACCAACGTCAAGGCATAACCATATGTGCAGGTCCTAGCACTACACTGTGAATCTTCCCTGTTACCTCTGTATGAGTGGGAACAACCTCAGTGGGGTCCTGTCCATGCAGCAAAATGAGAGAACCTCCCAAATGAAAATTGGTTTAATTTTTTTAGCACCGTATTGAAGCAGGGGGGTCTCTGGGGCTGAACCCCGTGAATTTCAGCTATGGAGAACCCCTGCTTCTGGAGATACTTGTGCCTCCGTAGGGGGCGTAGGGTAGCCGCTCCGGCTGAGCGGGCTGGGGTTTAAAGTTTTAAAGCTCCCGCTTCACTTGGGCCAATAGGAAAGCTTGCACCATGTGACACCACGGCTTCCTATTGGCCAGCGTGACGCGGGAGCTTCGAAACGCCGCCATTACACGAACCCTGCTAGTCGAACGTCTACCGGCGCCCCATGCAGGGTTCTGTATCTCTGGAAAAAGGGGGGGCCCCGGAGCTCAAATTAACGGGGTTCAGCTCTAGAGACCCCCCTTTTTTCAATCCTAATAAAAAAAAAACGGGGGGGGGGGGGAAAGAAGGCGTGGTTTGTCCCTTTATAATGACACACATCCAGTTAAAACCCAGTAGGGAAAAGCAATAAAGCGCATTAAAACACACGCCGTTTCAAGCCGCAGTTCAAGCTGCCGTTTAAAAATTGTATTTTATTTTTCCCCTTCAATACGGCAATGCAATGCGCTGGAATAGCAGAGGTGCAGGGTTGCGGTCTGACAGCGCTGGAATAGTAGAGGGTGCGGGGTTGCGGTCTGACAGCGCTGGAATAGTAGAGGGTGCAGGGTTGCGGTCTGACAGCGCTGGAATAGCAGAGCGTGCGGGGTTGCAGTCTGACAGGGCTGGAATAGCAGAGGGTGCAGGGTTGCGGTCTGACAGCGCTGGAATAGCAGAGCGTGCGGGGTTGCGGTCTGACAGCGCTGGAATAGTAGAGGGTGTAGGGTTGCGCTCTGTCAGCGCTGGAATAGCAGAGGGTGCAGGGTTGCGGTCTGACAGCGCTGGAATAGCAGAGCGTGCAGGGTTGCGGTCTGACAGCGCTGGAATAGCAGAGCGTGCGGGGTTAGCTGGTTGTGTGTGTGTCTCTGCAGACAGCTACGTGCAGACTGTCAGTTTTACATTAACATGTTCTGGGCTCCGGGCCAGGCGGGCGCTTAAGGACAGCAGTATAAGGAAGTGTCCCCTTCTGTATACCACCATCTGCATCTACACTACTACTACACAGCCATGTGCCTGTGTGTTTATCTACTGTGTGTCTGTCTGTCTGCTGTATCTGTGTGTCTACTGTGTCTACTGTGTCTGTGTGTCTACTGTATCTTTCTACTGTCTGTCTGTCTACTGTATCTGTCTGTCTATCTACTGTCTGTGTGCCTGTCTACTGTGTCTGTGTGTCTACTGTATCTGTCTGTCTATCTACTGTGTCTGTCTGTCTATCTACTGTGTCTGTGTGCCTGTCTACTGTGTCTACTGTGTCTGTGTGCCTGTCTACTGTGTCTGTCTGTACCTGTGTGCCTGTCTACTGTACCTGTGGGCCTGTCTGTCTATCTACTGTGTCTGTGTGCCTGTCTACTGTGTCTGTGTGTCTACTGTATCTTTCTACTATCTGTCTGTCTACTGTATCTGTCTGTCTATCTACTGTGTCTGTGTGTCTACTGTATCTTTCTACTATCTGTCTGTCTATCTACTGTGTCTGTGTGCCTGTCTACTGTGTCTGTGTGCCTGTGTGTCTACTGTATATTTCTACTGTCTGTCTATCTACTGTGTCTGTCTATCTACTGTGTCGGTCTGTATCTGTGTGCCTGTCTACTGTACCTGTGTGCCTGTCTACTGTACCTGTGTGTCTGTCTACTGTATCTGTGTGTTTGTCTTTTTACTGTGTCTATCATTTGTCTGTGTGTCTGTCTGTCATTTATCTGCCTGTGTGTCTGTCATTTATCTGCCTGTGCAGTAACCCGCCTCCTGAGTGCCTTATTGTCCCTGTAACATGTTATTGCAGTAACCCGCCTCCTGAGTGCCTTATTGCCCCTGTAACATGTTATTGCTGTAACCCGCCTCCTGAGTGCCTTATTGCCCCTGTAACATGTTATCGCAGTAACCCGCCTCCTGAGTGCCTTATTGCCCCTGTAACATGTTACTGCAGTAACCCGCCTCCTGAGTGCCTTATTGCCCCTGTAACATGTTATTGCAGTAACCCGCCTCCTGAGTGCCTTATTGCACCTGTAACATAGCGTGGAACAGTTAATTCAGAGCCCAAAGCATTACTTATTAAATGTTTTAATATATATATAATCAAAAAAAAATCAAAAAAAAATAGATGATACCGTTCTGTGGTATCATCTATTTATTATTATTTTTTTTTTTTTATTATTGAAGCTCGGCTAACACGGTACTGATATTTTTTTCTCTCTCTCTCTCTCTCTCTCTCTCTCTCACTCTCATTCTTGGTATCAAATACTCTCTCTCTCTCTCTCTCTCTCTCATAACATAACATAACATAACATAACATAACATAACATAACATAAAACGCTACACATCACCATATGTCGTGTTTTCTCCCAGAGAGGTCACTGGCAATAGAAGATGAGAGATCACGTATTTGATACCAAATACACCTCCTGTTGAAATCTAATTTTCATAATCTTTTCCCAGACTTAAATACATTCTTTCCTCATGGAAACAACATAAGCCCGCCCCCTTCGTAAATCGGCCGTTAGATTTGACAGTTTTACAACAGGGTTTAAAAAAAAAAAAAAAAACTTTACAAAACGACGTCTGAATCTAGTCTCAATATCTAAATGTCCTCATAACTTTCCTTAACTAATACTTATTATACACACGTGAGACACATCTAGGCATTCATGTGCTCGTGGCTCATCATCTTCATCCTAAATTTAAGCGTCAACTGAATATCTGTCCCTTATTATCTCTTTAACATGCAGTGAGTGAGGCCCCCTCGGGAGACACGATTACAGATGTGTAGCTCTTGTTATACAGAGGCGATGACATCACATGATATTCTCATTTGTAATACAGTCCTTCGGTCATGATAATATTATGTAGTTAATCCCTCTGGTGCTCGTATGCCGGTCATGATAATATTATGTAGTTAATCCCTCTGGTGCTCGTATGCCGGTCGCGTGCTAGCTGGGTGCCGTACGTGACAAGTGGTGGCAGCGGTGGGATTAACTACATAATATCTCATGATATTATCATGACACCTTCAATCAGGGCTTAACCTGTGTGTCACCTCTCTCTGGAATGTACCAGCAATCACTCCCAAACATTTAGCTTTCTTTGAAGCCAACCAGCTCAATATCCACGACCCCCCCCTAAACCCCACGTGTCACTTTTAGTCCATGACCCCCCCCCCCCCCCCCTCCCCCAATTAATTTCGGTTTGAAGCGCAGCACTCGCCCATGACAAGCCTGGGCCTGTCGTCAACCCAATATATACTGTATTTTAACTTCCAACCAGCTTATTAACTGCGGATTGTAACACATAATAGCTCATGACATTATCATGACCCATGTTATCACAGTGATCCGGCTCCCTCCCTGACACACTATTCTCCCTCCCCCCTCCCCCCGCAGTTTCAGTGTTAGGTGTGTATGGTAAATACAGTGTGAGTCACCCAGCCTGCCCAGCGGCAGCAGCGTGCCCCAACGAAACACACACGCTCGTATCTGCCCATATATGTGTGTGTGTATATAGTATGTAGCACAACGCACCACAGTAAATGTTATGTTTATGTATGTATAGATCTCCCGCTCTCCCCCTCTCTCTCTCCCCCTCCTCTCTCCCCTTCTCTCTCCCCTTCTCTCTCCCCTTCTCTCTCCCCTTCTCTCTCCTGTCTCTCCCCCTGTCTCTCTCCCTGTCTCTCCCCCTGTCTCTCCCTGTCTCTCCCTTGCTCTGTCGGACTTCGGAATTTCTGCCCTTTTTTTTTTCACCCCAAAAATTGAACCCCTCTTTATGTCTCGTAGGTTTGCAACCAGCTGGAAGCTTTAACGGGAGCGGCAGCGACGAACGGGCCATACGGGAACACTAACAGCTCCGTGCTGAGTGAGTGCCTTATTGCCCCTGTAACCCACCTCCTGAGTGCCTTATTGCCCCTGAAACCCGCCTCGTGAGTGCCTTATTGCCCCTGTAACCCGCCTCCTGAGTGCCTTATTGCCCCTGTATCATGTTATCGCAGTTACCCGCCTCCTGAGTGCCTTATTGCCCCTGTAACATGTTATTGCAGTAACCCGCCTCGTGAGTGCCTTATTGCCCCTGTAACATGTTATTGCAGTAACCCGCCTCCTGAGTGCCTTATTGTCCCTGTAACATATTATCGCAGTAACCCGCCTCCTGAGTGCCTTATTGCCCCTGTACATGTTATTGCAGTAACCCGCCTCCTGAGTGCCTTATTGTCCCTGTAACATGTTATCGCAGTAACCCGGCTCCTGAGTGCCTTATTGCCCCTGTAACATGTTATCGCAGTAACCCGCCTCCTGAGTGCCTTAGCACACACTGATATACACACACACACACACACACACACACACACACACACACACACACACACACACACACACACAGACACACACACACACACACACACACACACACACACACACACACACACACACACCCACACACACACACACACACACCCACACACACACACACACACACACACACACACACACACACACACACACACACACACACACACACACACTGACACACTGACACACACACACACAGTGACAGACACACTGACGCACACACAGTGACACACACACACTGACGCACACACAGTGACACACACACGCACAGACACACACACACATACTGACAAACACATACACACTGACACACACAAATACTGACACTCAAAAACCCACTAACACCCACACAAACACACAAAAATGCACACTGACACACACACACAATGACACACACACACACACACACTGACACACACACACTGACAAACACATACACACTGACACACACATAAATACTGACACACAAAAACCCACTGACACCCACACCCACACAAACACACAAAAACACACAGTGACACACACAATGACACACACAGACACACATACTCACACACACTGACACACACACATCACACTTATCAGGCCTCAGCACGACCACACGCCATGTTGAGAATAGAGCTCCAACACCGTCCGGCAATAACATGGACATGGGATGATATAAGGGACAACAGCGTTGTGTGTGTCAGTGTGTGTCAGTGTGTGTGTGTCAGTGTGCGAGTCAATGTGTGTGTGTGTCAGTGTGTGTGTGTGTGTGTGTGTGTGTGTGTCAGTGTGTGTGTCAATGTGTGTGTGTCAGTGTGTGTGTCAATGTGTGTGTGTGTGTCTGTGTGTGTGTGTGTGTGTGTGTGTCAGTGTGGGTCTGTGTGTGTCAATGTTATTGCCCCTGTAACATGTTATCACAGTAACCTGCCTCCTGAGTGCCTTATTGTCCCTGTAACATGTTATTGCAGTAACCCGCCTCCTGAGTGCCTTATTGCCCCCCGGCTCCTGAGTGCCCTATTGCCCCTGTAACATGTTATCGCAGTAACCCGTCTCCTGAGTGCCTTATTGCCCCTGAAACCCATCTCCTGAGTGCCTTATTGCCCCTGTAACATGTTATCACAGTAACCCGCCTCCTGAGTGCCTTATTGCCCCTGTAACATGTTATTGCAGTAACCCGCCTCCTGAGTTCCTTATTGCCCCTGTAACATGTTATAGCAGTAACCCACCTCCTGAGTGCCTTACAGCCCCTGTAAAATGTTATTGCAGTACCCTGCCTCCTGAGTGCCTTACTGCCCTTGTAACATGTTATTGCAGATACCCGCCTCCTGAGTGCCTTATTGCCCCTGTAACATGTTTTTGCAGTAACCCGCCTCCTGAGTGCCTTATTGCCCCTGTAACATGTTATTGCAGTAACCCGCCTCCTGAGTGCCTTATTGTCCCTGTAACATGTTACTGCAGTAACCCGCCTCCTGAGTGCCTTATTGTCCCTGTAACATGTTATTGCAGTAACCCGCCTCCTGAGTGCCTTATTGCTCCTGTAACATGTTATTGCAGTAACCCGCCTCCTGAGTGCCTTATTGCTCCTGTAATATGTTATTGCAGTAACACGGCTCCTGAGTGCCTTATTGCCCCTGTAACATGTTATCGCAGTAACCCGCCTCTTGAGTGCCTTATTGCCCCTGTAACATGTTATTGCAGTAACCCGGCTCCTGAGTGCCTTATTGCCCCTGTAACATGTTATTGCAGTAACCCGCCTCCTGAGTGCCTTATTGCCCCTGTACATTATTGCCCCTGTAACATGTTATCGCAGTAACCTGCCTCCTGAGTGCCTTATTGCCCTGTAACATGTTATCGAAGAAACCCGCCTCCTGATTGCCTTATTGCCCCTGTAAAATGCAATTGCAGTAACTCGCCTCCTGAGTGCCTTATTGCCCCTGTAACATGTTATTGCAGTAACCCACCTCCTGAGTGCCTTATTGCCCCTGTAACATGTTATTGCAGTGACTCGCCTCCTGAGTGCCTTATTGCCCCTGTAACATGTTATTGCAGTAACCCGCCTCCTGAGTGCCTTATTGTTCCTGTAACATGTTATTGCAGTAACCCGCCTCCTGAGTGCCTTATTGCCCCTGTAACATGTTATTGCATTAACCCGGCTCCTGAGTGCCTTATTGCCCCTGTAACATGTTATTGCAGTAACTTGCCTCCTGCGTGCCTTATTGCCCCTGTAACATGTTATTGCAGTAACCCGCCTCCTGAGTGCCTTATTACCCCGGTTATATGTTATTGCAGTAACCGCCTCCTGAGTGCCTTATTGCCCCTGTAACGTGCTATTGCAGTAACCCGCCTCCTGAGTGCCTTATTGCTCCTGTAACATGTTATTGCAGTAACCCGCCTCCTGAGTGCCTTATGGTTGACCGTGGTCTCATCTTAGCGGTGTCGTCATGTTCCGGAACTGCTGCCGACGGCATTTCTCTAGTCCGGGTCAGCCTAGCGAATCAGTATGGCGGCACTTTTTACTTGGCCCTTACCCTGAATCTTCTGGGGACCCTGATAAAGGCTGGGCTTCTCCTATGAGAGCGGGGCCCACCAAGCAGTTGCCCCAGCGATCTTAGCCCACCCTGACTTCGGCAACTCTGTCAAAGTCATAAAAAAGCCTCTGATCCTCCGTTTCGGAAGCCATTTTCCTCAGGAGATCGGGGTCTGCTTGCAAGTTCTGGACTGGCATGACCCCTGAATTGGTCAGCAGCTTGGCCATTTCGCTCCTCCTTGGCTGGCCTGCTGCTGGGTTTGAGCTGGTTTTTGCTGCTGGCAAAAGTCTTTCATCTCTCATCTGCTGCAAAGCACGGTCCTGCTCCCTGACATTACTGTCCTGCTGTTTTTTGTTGCTTCTCGCACAAAAACTCCTTGAACAAAAAAAAAGGTCTTCCATTTTTTTCATTCTTGTGTGACTGTAAGGCCCTTTAACTTAACGCAGGGGCCTTTTCAAAATCTCACTTCTTGACACCATATGTTCGGGTACATGCAACATACAAACACGTCGGGTTTCTTGACAAGGCTTATTATTTAGCCCTTAAAAGATCTCCACAAAAAACAATACTTTTCTCAGCCAACAAAAGAAAATGGCTTTCTTTTCTCAGCAGACAAACAACAAACGTTTCTCTTTAGCAGACAGTGTATATAACAGGGCGTTACACTTTTCTATGCAGGGACAAATACATTCACAATTCATCTACTTGGCAATCAGAACCTGTCTCGGAATCTCCAGCAGCTTACCCTCTCCCTCAAAAGCCAGTGTCTACAACCTGGGTTTTGCAAAACACACCTTGGATTAGGCAGCGGGGATCCAACTAATTGTCCTGAGGGTTATCCGAGTTGAGTTAACCTAGTCAGTGGCTGCACTGCAGACTAGACCTAGGTTTTCCAGGCATATACTGGTGGCTTTTATTTACCCTGTCACAAACATGTTACAGGGCAATGAAAAGAAGAGAGAGATAAGCAGAGAGAGACGAGGAGGACAGAAGAGAGAGAAGAGAGCGATACAGAAGGAGAGAGAAGAGAGAGAGATACAGAAGGGGAGAGAAGAGAGTTACAGAAGGAGAAAGAGATACAGGAAAGAGAGACGAAAAAAGGAGAGAGAAGAGAGAGACAGAAGGAAAGAGAGGAGAGAGATACACAAGGAGAGGGAGAGAGGAGAGAGAGAGAGAAAGAAGGAGAGAGAGAGAGAGAGATACACAAGGAGAGGGAGAGAGGAGAGGGAGAAGAGACAGAAAGGAGAAGAGGAGAGAGAGGAGAGAGATACACAAGGAGAGGGAGAGAGGAGAGAGATACAGAAGGAGAGAGGAGAGAGAGATACACAAGGAGAGGGAGAGAGGAGAGAGATACAGAAGGAGAGAGGAGAGAGAGATACACAAGGAGAGGGAGAGAGGAGAGAGATACAGAGAGAGAGAGAGGAGGAGAGAGAGATACACAAGGAGAGGGAAGAGAGGAGAGAGTACAGAGGAGAGAGAAGGAGAGAGAGATACACAAGGAGAGGATGAGGGGGAAGTGGGAGGGGGGGAATTTGTTCGCAGGAATTCAGCGCAGAGAAATCGGGTGTGAGTGCAATGGAAATTGGGGTTGCCCTGTAAATTGGGGGAGGGTGCGCGTTAACCCCGTTACACCCAGAGAGCGGGGCAACTGGCAGCGTGGCTCTCGGCCTACAACAATGTGTGGCCATTAATAGGAACGTCCCTCTCCGACCGCTAAGCGGAACCAGATGTGGGGTAGGGGTTTTGCCGCCGTAGCAAAGTGCGATGCCCAACGGGGGGGGCGGGGGGGGGACCTTTAAGATTGCTGCGTTGAAGGACCCGTCACCCCCCACCCAACCCTTCACGGTTACCCAACGGCCATGCAATTGTCGTGGCTGTGACGTGTACGGGGTTTTTTTAAAGCGCCGAACGGTTTCGCAGCGGGCTAACTTCCACATCAAAAAGGGACAGTTGTCCGAGAGGCGCGATGCTCGTGGGATACAGAGATGCCTTGGGGTTATTTGGTGTGGGTCGTGGTGTAATGCCCCCCCCCCCGACCCCTCCTCCCCCCCCACAAAACACAACAGCCTCCCTCATCCCCGTCAAGAGAAAACCATATAAAAACGCAGTGCAAGAATTCAGCCCAAAAGGATAGGTTTGTGGCGCGGGAGCTTTGCGATCTGTAATGCCGGCAGCTGGCCCGTCTGTAGGCGTGGAGCCAGGAATGAGGAATTCCTTTGTCCCCGGCTGCCTCTCCCGGGGAGACCGGAGAGAAGGGGAGTTGTTAGGGTTTTATGAATTCCAGATTCTTTTGCAGTGGTTACAGGGAACCAGGGACCCACCCAGCCCTGGGTACATGAACGCGCTGCGTTGTAGATCTCCGCCGAGTATGCCTGAGAAATGCCTTTCCTAAATCCTATGTGTGTATAGTGTGTGTGAGAGAGAGAGATGCAGTTCAGTGGAAGGAGGAGAGTGAGGTGAGAGAGTGGGAGAGAGTGGGAGAGAGTGGGAGAGAGTGGGGAGAGAGGGAGACAGTGAGAGTGAGATGCAGTCATATGAAGGATGGAGAGGGAGTGTGATGGAAGAGTGGGGGGGGGAGAGAGAGTGAGGAGAGTGAAAGTGAGAGTGTTGGACATGTGAGAGTGAGATGCAGTCATAGAAGGATGGAGTGTGGAGAGAGAGTGTGAGAGAGAGAGTGAGAGAGTGTCAACACAAAACACTGTGTTTCTATTCGGACTGTTCTGTTGGGTTTCGTTTCTTTTAATGCTTTCTGTGACTAAAAGGATTTATTAAAGTGTTTAGAGCGGTGGTGTGTGTGGATCATATAATATATATAAAAAATATATATAATTGTGCAAAAGCATTTACCCAAAAAGGCACTCAGAGGGGGTTACTGCATAACATACAGGGGAATAAGGCACTCAGGAGGCGGGTACTGCGATAACATGTTACAGGGGCAATAAGGCACTCAGGGGCGGGTTACTGCAATAACATGTACACAGGGACAATAAGGCACTCAGGAGGCGGGTTACTGCGATAACATGTTACAGGGCAATAAGGCACTCAGGAGCGGGTTACTGCGATAACATGTTACAGGGGCAATAAGGACTCAGGAGGCGGGTTACTGCGATAACATGTTACAGGGGCAATAAGGCACTCAGGAGGCGGGTTACTGCAATAACAGTTACAGGGGAATAAGGCACCAGAGGCGGGTTACTGCTAACATGTTACAGGGCAATAAGGACTCAGGAGGCGGGGTTACTGCAATAACATGTTACAGGGCAATAAGGCATCGGAGGCGGGTTACTGCGAAACATGTTACAGGGGCAATAAGGCACTCAGGAGGCGGGTTACTGCAATAACATGTTACAGGGGCAAAAGGCACTCAGGAGGCGGGTTACTGCAAAACAGTTACAGGGCATAAGGCACTCAGGAGGCGGGTTACTGCATAACATGTTACAGGGGCAATAAGGCACTCAGGAGGGGTTACTGCGATAAACATGTTACAGGCATAAGGCATCAGGAGGCGGGTTAACTGCAATAACATGTTACAGGGGAATAAGGCACTCAGGAGGCGGGTTACTGCAATAACATGTTACAGGGAATAAGGCACTCAGGAGGCGGGTTACTGCAATAAAATGTTCAGGGCAATAAGGCACTCAGGAGGCGGGTTACTGCAAAACATGTTACAGGGGCAATAGGCACTCAGGAGGCGGGTTACTGCGATAACATGTTACAGGGCATAAGGCACTCAGGAGGCGGGTTACTGCAATAACATGTTACAGGGGCAATAAGGCACTCAGGAGGCGGGTTACTGCAAAACATGTTACAGGGGAATAAGGGACTCAGGAGGCGGGTTACTGCATAACATGTAACAGGGCAATAAGGCACTCAGGAGGCGGGTTCTGCATAACATGTTACAGGGCAATAAGGCACTAGGAGGCGGGTTACTGCGATAACATGTTACAGGGGCAATAAGGCACTCAGGAGGCGGGGTTACGCAGAAAACATGTTACAGGGCAATAAGGCACTCAGGAGGCGGGTATACTGCGATAACATGTTACAGGGGCAATAAGGCACTCAGGAGGCGGGTTACTGCAATAACATGTTACAGGGACATAAGGCACTCAGGAGGCGGGTTACTGCGATAACATGTTACGGGCAATAAGGCACTCAGGAGGGCGGGTATGCGCTAAAAGTTACAGGGGCAATAAGGCACTCAGGAGGCGGGTTACTGCGATAACATGTTACAGGGCAATAAGGCACTCAGGAGGCGGTTACTGCAATAACATGTTACAGGGGCAATAAGCACTCAGGAGGCGGGTTACTGCGATAACATTACAGGACATAAGGCATCACGGAGGCGGGTTACTGCAATAACATGTTACAGGCAATAAGGCATCAGGAGGGGGTTACTGCGATAAATGTTACAGGGGCAATAAGGCACTCAGGAGGCGGGTTACTGCAATAACATGTTACAAGGGGCAATAAGGCACTCAGGAGGCGGGTTAATGGATAAATGTTACAGGGGCAATAAGGCACTAGGAGCGGGGTTACTGCAATAACATGTACAGGGCAATAAGGCACTCAGGAGGCGGGTTACTGCAATAACATGTTACAGGAGCAATAAGGCACTCAGGAGGCGGGTTACTGCGAAAACATGTTACAGGGGCAATAAGGCACTCAGGAGGCGGGTTACTGCAATAAACATGTTACAGGGACAATAAGGCACTCAGAGCCGGTTACTGTGATAACATGTTACAAGGGGCAATAAGGCACTCAGGAGGCGGGTTTACTGCAATAACATGTACAGAGCAATAAGGCCTACCAGGGAGGGGGTTACTGCTAACATGTTACAGGGGCAATAAGGCACTCAGGAGGCGGGTGGTTACTGCAATAACATGTTAAGGGGCAATAAGGCACATCAGGAGGCGGGTTACTCATAACATGTTACAGGGGCAATAGGCACTCAGGAGGGAGGGGTTACTGCAATAACATGTTACAGGGGCAATAAGGCACTCAGGAGGGCGGGTTACTGCATAACTGTTACAGAGGGCAATAAGGCACCAGGAGGTGGTTACATGCAAAACATGTACAGGGGCAATAAGGCACCGGAGCGGGTTACTGCAATAACATGTTACAGGGGCAATAAGGCACTCAGGAGCGGGTTATGCATAACATGTTACAGGGGCAATAAGGCACTCAGGAGCGGGGTTACTGCGAACATGTTACGGGGCAATAAGGCACTCAGGAGCGGGGTTACTGCGATAACATGTTACAGGGGCAATAAGGCACTCAGGAGGCGGGTTACTGCGATAACATGTTACAGGGCAATAAGGCACTCAGGAGGCGGGTACTGCAATAACATGTTACAGGGGCAATAAGGCACTCAGGAGGCGGGTTACTGCGATAACATGTTACAGGGGCAATAAGGCACTCAGGAGGCGGGTTACTGCAATAACATGTTACAGGGGCAATAAGGCACTCAGGAGGCGGGTTACTGCAATAACATGTTACAGGGCAATAAGGCACTCAGGAGGGGGTTACTGCAATACATGTTACAGGGCAATAAGGCACTCAGGAGGCGGGTTACTGCACATAAACATGTTACAGGGGCAATAAGGCACTCAGGAGGCGGGTTACTGCAATAACATGTTACAGGGGCAATAAGGCACTCAGGAGGCGGGTTACTGCAATAACATGTTACAGGGGCAATAAGGCACTCAGGAGGCGGGTTACTGCAAAACATGTTACAGGGGCAATAAGGCACTCGCAGGAGGGGGGTTACTGCAACATGTTACAGGGCAATAAGGCACTCAGGAGGCGGGGTTACTGCAATAACATGTTACAAGGGGCCATAAGGCACTCAGGAGGCGGGTTACTGCAATAACATGTTACAGGGGCAATAAGGCAATCAGGAGGCGGGTTACTGCAATAAACATGTACAGGGGCAATAAGCCTCAGGAGGCGGGGTACTGGCATAACATGTACAGGGGCAATAAGGCACTCAGGAGGCCGGGTTACTGCGTAAACATGTTCAGGGCAATAAGGCACTCAGGAGGAGGGTTACTCGCAATAACATGTTACAGGGGCAATAAGGCACTCAGGAGGCGGGTTACGGCAATACATGTTACAGGGGAATAAGGCACTCAGGAGGCGGGGTTACTGCAAAACATGTACAGGGGCAATAAGGCACTCAGGAGGCGGGTTACTGCAATAACATGTTACAGGGGCAATAAGGCACTAGGAGGCGGGTTACTGCAATAACATGTTACAGGGGAATAAGGCACTCAGGAGGCGGGTTACTGCAATAATGTACAGGGGCAATAAGGCACTCAGGAGGCGGGTTACTGCAATAACAGTACAGGGGGCAATAAGGCACTCAGGAGGCGGGTTGTACTGCAATAACATGTTACAGGGGCAATAAGGCACTCAGGAGGGGTTACTGCAATAACATGTTACAGGGGCAATAAGGCACTCAGGAGGCGGGTTACTGCAATAACATGTTACAGGGAATAAGGCACTCAGGAGGCGGGGTTACTGCAATAACATGTTACAGGGGCAATAAGGCACTCAGGAGGCGTGGTTACTGCCTATAACATGTTACAGGGGCAATAAGGCACTCAGGAGGCGGGTGGGTTACTGCAAATAACATTTACAGGGGAATAAGGCACTCAGGAGGCGGGTTACTGCAATAACATGGTACAGGGGCAATAAGGCACTCAGGAGGCGGGTTACTGCCGATAACATGTTACAGGGCAATAAGGCACTCAGGAGGGGCGGGTTACTGCGATAACATGTTACAGGGGCAATAAGGCACGGGAGCAAACAGTAGGTTACGTTGACAGGGAGGAGCAGGCTGGGGTTGCTGGATGGAAGCCCACCGCGTGGGAGGTCGGTTAGAGGGGGGCACAGATGGAATGAGCACATTGGGCACAGATGGGAGTTCACGCTACAGCAGAAACCGCGACCCCCCCCCCCCCCCCCCAACCCCACACCCTGTCCTGATGTGAGGAATGAGGGAAACTGAGAATGACAGAGAGCGACTAGGGGAGAGGAGGAGAAGAGAAGAGAGCGACGGGGGGAGGGGAGGGAAAGAGAGAGAGAGGGAGGGGGGAGGGAAAGAGAGCTAGAGAAGGGGGAAGAGACGCAGAGGAGAAAGAGAGGACAGGGCGAGGGAAAAAGAGTATCTCTCTCTTCTCTCTCCTTCTGTATCTCTCTCTTCTCTCTCCTGTCTCTCTCTCCTCTCTCCTTGTGTATCTCTCTCTCTTCTCTCTCCTTATGTCTCTCCCTCTTTTCTCTCCTTCTGTATCTCTCTCTTTTCTCTTTCTGTATTTCCCTTCACCCTCCTTCTGTATCTCTCTCTCTCTCTCTCTCTCTCTCTCTCTCTTCTCCCTCTTGTATCTCTCTCTCTCTTCTCTCTCCTTCCTTTCCCTCCTTCTGTATCTTTCTGTCTTCTCTCTTTCCTTCCCCTCTCCCCTTCTTTTTCTCTCCAAAAATATTCCCCCAGCTCCAAAACCTCTTACTGGGACCACCCCCCCCCCCCCCCCCCTTCTCCATCCCCAGCTCCACCCCCCCAACTGCAGACTCTTAAAGACACAGGACGCCCAGACACACATTTGGGAAGGAAAAACTGAAAAACAAAGCACGAGACAGGAAGAGAAATGTTAAAAACCCTGATTTTTCAAATGGGTGAAACTGAGACGTGTTAGGGATTGTGTGATGCGTTGTGTTAGCGCGTGTGTGAAGTGTACACTTGGTTACACAAGGCGTACCACAATAAAGTTGTAATAATATTTTTTTTAGTTATTATAAATAAATAAAAAACTAATAATAATTGGTAATTAAAAGAATCAAAAAAAAAGATTTAAATATATAATTTGGATATGGAACATATAGAAAATGGTAAAAAAATTCATGTAACGAAGATAATTGTATTTGCTAAGATGGATATATTAAAAATGTAAAAGCATATATTAAAAATGTAAAGGGATAAATATTGTTCTATTATCAAAATTGTATATGTAAGATGTTAATATATTCATGTAAAATAATAAAAAAATATTGAAATATTAAAAAAAAAAGTTGTAATAATAATAGCATGTTCTTGTGTAGCGCTGCTAGTTTTAAGTAGCGCGTTACAGAGACATTTTGCAGGCGCAGGTCCCTGCCCCGTGGAGCTTACAATCTGTGTTTTTGGTGCCTGAGGCACAGGGAGATAACGTGACTTGCCCAAAGTCACAAGGAGGCGACACCGGGAATTGAACCAGCCTCCCCTAACTGTGAATTTTATTGAATGAATGAACTTCTACATCTCTGCCGTTAAGGAATGGGACAATATCGCCCGGCAATGTCGCTGCAGGGCGTAGGATTTTGAGGGTTAGGGTTACGGGTTCAGGTTAGGAATATTAGGGTTAGGGTGTAAGGTTAGGAATATTAGGGTTAGGGGTTAAGGTTAGGAGTATTAGGGTTAGGGGTTAAGGTTAGGAATATTAGGGTTAGGGTTTAAGGTTAGGAATATTAGGGTTAGGGGTTAAGGTTAGGAATATTAGGGTTAGAGGTTCAGGTTAGGAATATTAGGGTTAGGGGTTAAGGTTAGGAATATTAGGGTTAGGGGTTAAGGTTAGGAATATTAGGGTTAGGGGTTAAGGTTAGGAGTATTAGGGTTAGGGGTTAAGGTTAGGAATATTAGGGTTAGGGGTTCAGGTTAGGAATATTAGGGTTAGGGGTTAAGGTTTGGAATATTAGGGTTAGGGGTGGTTAAGGTTACTTAATATTAGGGTTAGGGGTTAAGTTTATGAATATAGGGTTATGGGTTAGGGTTTATGAATATTAGTTGTTTATTTTTTAATGTTATTTAATATTATTTTTATTGTGTTAATGTTAGTATATTAGGGACTTTTAAAGGTTCTTAATATTAGGTTTAGGTGTATGTTAGTAAAACAGATTATTTTAGTGTTCATTTTATTAATATTATTTTTTGGGTTCATTTTATTATCTTTTTTTTAATCTTTTCATTTTACTTCCTCTTATTGTTATTTGTTCATTTATGAATCTTATTGTTATGTGTTCCTGGTTTCTTCTTTCATTTTTGAGTTTTAATTTAGGGAATATTATTTTTTATTTACTTTTATTATCTTTATTTCCTTTTTTACGTTTCTTCATCTTCTTTTTTATTGTTTCCTTTTTCTTCCTCCTTATTTTCTTTTTTCCTTTTTACTCTTCTTTTTATGTTTTACTTTTTTGAATCTTCTGTTTCTTTGTTCTATTTTCTAGTTCTCTTTTTATTATTTACTTTTCTCTCATATTGCTTTTTAGTTTTTTTACTTTTCTTCCTTTTCTTTTTCATTTTTTTTCCTTTTCTTCCTCTTATTTTTTCTTTTTTCCTTTCTTCCTCTTCTTTTTCTTTTTCCAATTTTTTTCCTATTCTTTTTCTTTTTTCCTTTTTTTCCTCTTCGTTTTATTTTTCCTTTCTTCCCTTCTTTTCTTTTTCCTTTTCTTCCTCTTCTTTGGTCTTTTTCCTTTTCGTTTCCTCTTCTTTTCTTTTTTTCATTTTCTTCTATTCTTTTGTTCTTTGTCCTTTTGCTTCCTCCTTCTTGTTTCTTTTTTCCGTTTGCAGGCTCTTCGGGTTCGGGCTCCGGTTCGGCCTATCGTGTTCGGGGTTCCGCCTTCGGCACTCTTCGGGTTCGGTTCCGGTTCGGCCTCTTCGGGTTCGGGGGTCCGGTCGGCGTCTGGGTCGGGGTTCCGGTTCGCCTCTTCGGGTTCGGGGGTTCTGTTGGCCTCTTCGGGTTCCGGGGTTCCGTTTCGGCCTCTTCGGTTCGGTGGGGTCCGGTTGCGTCTTCTGGTTCGGGTTACCGGTTCTGTGCCTCTTCCGTGGTTTCTGTTTTCCGGTTCTGCCTCTCGTGTGGTTATTCTGGTTCCGGTTAGGTCCTCTTCGGTTTCTGTTTTCCTTTTCTTCCTCTTCTGGTTCGTTTCCTGTTCTTCCTCTTCGGTTTCGTTTTTCCTTTTTCTTCCTCTTTGTCTTTTTTCGTTTTCCTTTTCTTCCTCTGATCTTTTTCTTGTTCGATTTCGTCCTCTTCTTTTTCGTTTTATCACTTTTCTGCGCCTCCTTCCTTTTTTCTTCCCCTTTTCTTCCTCTTCTTTTTCTATTTTTTTCCTTTCTTCCTCTTCTTTTCTTTTTCCTTTTTCTTCCATCTTCTTTTTAATTTTTTCATTTTCTTCCTGCTTCTTTTTCGTTTTTTCCTTTTCTTCACTTTCTTTTTTCTTCCTCTCCCGGTTCGGCCTCTTCGGGTTCGGGGTTCCTGTTCGGACGTCTTCGGGTAGGGGTTCCCGGTTCAGGCCCTTAGGTTAGGGCCGGTTTGGAATCTTCGGGTTAGGGTCCGGTTCGTGTCTTATGGTTCGGGTTCGGTTCGGCATCCTTCGGGTTCTGTTTCCGGTCGGCCTCTTCGGTCGTGGGTTCGGTTCGGCCTCTTCGGGTTATGGGTCGGTCCGGCATCTTAGGGTTCGTGGTTCCGTTTCTTTCTCCTTCTTTTTCTTTTGTTCCTTTTGTCCTCTTCTGTTCTTGGTCCGGTTCTCCTCTTCGTGTTGGGGTTCCTGTCTCTTCCTTTCTTGTATCTGGGTTCATTTTCGATCCTCTTAGTTGTTACTCGGTTCACTTTTCTTCCTCTCTTTTTCTTTTTTCCTTTTCTTCCTATTCTTTTTCTTGTTTCCGTTTTCTTCTTCTTCGTTTTCTTTTTCACTTTTCTCCTCTTCTGTTTCTGGGTTCAGGTTAGTAATAATTAGGGTTAGGGGTTTCAGGTTAGGAATATTAGGTTGGGTTCATGTTAGGATATTAGGGGTTAGGGGTTCAGGTTGGATAATTAGGGTTAGGGGTTCAGGTTAGGAAATTAGGGTTGGGGTTAAGGTTTAGGAAATATTATGGTTAGGGTTAAGGTTAGGAGTATTCGGGTTTAGGGGCTAATGTTAGGATATTAGGGTTAGGTGTTCAGGGGAGGAGTTAGGGTTAGGGGTTCAGTAGTAATATTAGGTTAGGGGTTTCAGGCTAGGAAATATTAGGGTTAGGGTTTAAGGTTGGAATTAGGTTAGGGGTTAAGGTTAGGAATATTAGGTTAGGGTTTAAGGTTAGGAATATTAGGGTGTATTGTTAAGGTTTAGTAATATTAGGGTTAGGGGTTAATGTTAGGAATATTAGGGTTAGGGGTTAGTTAGGAATCTTCGGGTTCTGGGTTCCAGTTCGAGCCCTTCGGGTTCTGGTTCCGGTTCGGCCTCATTCGGGTTCGGGGTTTCGCGGTTGGCCTCTTGAGGTCGGGGGTCCGGTTCGGCCTTTCGGCTTCGGGGTTCCGGTTTCGGCGGGTTCGGGGTCCGGGTTCGGCCTCTTCGGGTTCGGGTTCCGGTTCGGCCTCTTCGGGTTCGGTGCTCCTTTTCCGTCCTCTTCGGTTTCTGGTTCCTGTGTTCGTTCCTTGAGTTCCGTTCGGACTCTTCGTGTTCGTGGTTCCGTTTCGGTGTTTCGGGGTTCCGTATTCGGCCTCTTCTGGTTCGGGTTCCGTTTCTGCCTCTTCGTTTTCAGTGTGTTTCCGTTCTTCCCTCTTCTTTTTTCTTTTTCTCTTCGCCTTCCTTTTTTCCTTTTCTTGGTTCTTCGCTTTTCTTTTTTTCGGTCTTCGTTTTCCAGTTTGGAATAATTAGGTTTAGTGATAAGGTTTTTAGTGGGTTAGCTTAGGCTGCGCCCGGGTGATACTGACAGGCCGCGCGCGCTCGTGCTTTGGCCGATCAAACACATGCTAACAATTTTTGTCCAGCGTCGGCGCGCTCCTCGTTCCCCCCGCCGCAGCGTTCAACGTTCCGCGCCGTGTATAAGAAGGGCCCGGCGCGCGCTGCGTCCCGCATGTTTAGTCTGCGGCCTGGGGTGAACGGAGCGCTGGCGCCCGAGCTCCCGTGACGCAATGCGCTCGTTTGGCCCCTTGCCATTTGCGTCTGCTAGTGCGTGCGTAGGGGCGTGGGTCTTGTCCATGACATCACGGACCTGGTCGCCCTCATCGGGCGCAACGCTCACGCTCTCGCCAGAATCAAACTTGTTCGCCCTGCAGCACGCGCGCTCACGCGGACCCACACTGGTAGCACGTGGTGATTGGCAGAGCTAGGCGAGTTTTCTCATTGGTGGAGAGCAAACCGGTGGGAGAGGATGGCACAGCCACGGGTTCGGACCTGGAAGAGCTGCTCTGGGTCTGGCACTTCCGGACCTCCCGCTCACCCGCTACACCCGCCCGCACCTGTAGCTATAGGTGTTAATTGCATCTGATTTTTTGTCACGTCGTCATTAATGTTATGTCAAGGTCCAATCGTGGACTGTTTGAACCAGATACCTTTTATATATACTGCCCCTCACTTTCCCGCTTCTATTCGGTTAAGTTTAAAACTCCCTGCGTCACAGCTGTGTATATAGGAATGCATTGATAACCGTGGCTCCCGGTGTATATATGAATGCCATTGGTTACCTGGGCTCCCGGTGTATATATGAATGCTTGTATACCTGGGCTCCCGTGTATATTGAATGCATTGTAATACCTGGGCTCCGGTGTAAGATATGAATGCCTGTATACCTGAACTCCCGTGTATATATGAATGCAGTGTATACCTGGGCTCCTCCCGTGTATATATGAATGGCTTGTATACCTGGGCTCCCTGTGTAATATATGAATGCATTAGTAATACCTGGGTCCCGGTGTATATATGAATGCATTGTAACCTGCTCCCTGTGTATATATGAATGCAGTTTATAACCTGGGCTTCCCTGGTATATTGATTCAGTGTATCCTGAACTCCCGGTGTAA
>WSYH01006676.1:23938-36812 GCA_036426205.1 Ascaphus truei
CCTGAACTCCCGGTGTATATATGAATGCAGTGTATACCTGGGCTCCCGGTGTATATATGAATGCATTGTATACCTGAACTCCCGGTGTATATATGAATGCATTGTATACCTGAACTCCCTGTGTATATATGAATGCATTGTATACCTGAACTCCCTGTGTATATATGAATTAGGGGCAAAGTGACCTAATGACAGGGACATGTTTAATGGGTTATAGGGTCAGTCCCATGTAGGAGCAAAGTGACCTAATGACGGGGACGTGTTTAATGGGTTAAAGGGTCTGTCCCACGTAGGGGCAAAGTGACCTAATGACAGGGACATGTTTAATGGGTTATAGGATCAGTCTCACGTAGGAGCAAAGTGACCTAATGTCAGGGACGTGTTTAATGGGTTAATGGGTCAGTCCCACGTAGGAGCAAAGTGACCTAATGACGGGGACGTGTTTAATGGGTTAAAGGGTCAGTCCCACGTAGGGGCAAAGTGACCTAATGACAGGGACATGTTTAATGGGTTAAAGGGTCAGTCCCACGTAGGGGCAAAGTGACCTAATGACAGGGACATGTTTAATGGGTTAAAGGGTCAGTCCCACGTAGGGGCAAAGTGACCTAATGACAGGGACGTGTGTAATGGGATAAAGGGACAGTCCCACGTAGGGGCAAAGTGACCTAATGACAGGGACGTGTTTAATGGGTTAAAGGGTCAGTCCCACGTAGGTCAAAGTGACCTAATGACGGGGACGTGTGTAATGGGTTAAAGGACTAATGAACATATGACATTACTTTAATTTAAGTAAAGAATGTAATATTGGGGTGATCAAGAGTTTATTTAAAATAAAAATAAAAAGATTTTATGATATATCGGTTTTTTTTTATGGCAAGTGGGCTTCTCAACCACAGGATCCCTATAAGGTAATATGGCCAGTGACACCTCCCTCTACTGGGATAAGGAGTCGTACATGGGATTCCTGTACGTTTTTAATAGGGTCAATGACACCTCCCTGTGATGGGATAAGAGGGCGTCTCACACACGGGGTTCCTATAAGAATAATAGGGTCAGTGACACCTCCCTGTGATGGGATAAGAGGGCGTCTCACACACGGGTTCCTATAAGTATAATAGGGTCAGTGACACCTCCCTGTGATGGGATGAGGGCGTCTCGCACACGGGGTTCCTATTAGTATAATAGGGTCAGTGACACCTCCCTGTGATGGGATAAGAGGTCGTCTCACACACGGGTTCCTATAAGTATAATATGGTCAGTGACACCTCCCTGTGATGGGATAAGAGGGCGTCTCGCACACGGGGTTCCTATACGTTAATAGGGTCAGCGACATTTCTCTGTGATGGGATAAGAGGGCGACTCGCACACGGGGTTCCTATACGTTAATAGGGTCAGTGACACCTCCCTGTGATGGGATAAGAGGGCGTCTCACACACGGGTTCCTATAAGTATAATAGGGTCAGCGACAACTCCCTGTGATGGGATAAGAGGGAGTCTCACACACGGGTTCCTATAAGTATAATAGGGTCGGTGACACCTCCCTGTGATGGGATAAGAGGGCGTCTCACACACAGGGTTCCTATAAGTATAATAGGGTCAGCGACACCTCCCTGTGATGGGATAAGAGATAAGAGGGATAGTCTAACACACGGGTTCCTATAAGTTAATAGGGTCAGCGACACCTCCTGTGATGGATAAGGAGGGGTCTCACACACGGGGTTCTTATAAGTATAATAGGGGTCAGTGAACCCCCTGTGATGGAGATAAAGAGGGCGTCTCACACACGGGATTCCTATAAGTATAATAGTGGTCAGTGACACCTCCCTGTGATGGGATAAGAGGGCGTCTCACACACGGGGATTCTATAAGTATAATAGGGTCAGTGACACCTCCTGTGATGGGAATAAGAGGGCGTCTCACAACGGGGTTCCATAAGTATAATAGGGTCCAGTGGCACCTCCCTGTGATGGGATAAGAGGGAGTCTCACACACGGGGTTCCATAGTATAATAGGAGTCAGTGACATCTCCTGTGATGTGGTATAAGAGGACGTCTCACACACGGGGTTCCTATAAGTTAATAGGGCAGTGACACCTCCCTGTGATGGGATAAGAGGGCGTCTACACAGGGGTTCCTATAAGTATAATAGGGTCAGTGACAAACCTCCTGTGATGGGATAAGAGGGCGTCTCCACACGCGGGGTTCCTATAAGTATAATAGGGTCAGTGACATCTCCTGTGATGGGATAAGAGGGCGTCTCACACACGGGGTTCTATAAGTATATAGGGTCAGTGACACCTCACGTAGTGATGGATAAGAGGGCGTTCACACACGGGGTCCTATAAGTATAATAGGGTCAGTGACACCTCCTGTGATGGGATAAGAGGGGTCCACAACACGGTCGGTGGTTCTAGAAGTATAATAGGGTCAGTGACACCTCCCTGTGATGGGATAAGAGGGCGTCTCACACACGGGGTTCCTATAAGTATAATAGGGTAGCACGCTGGCAGATAACTGGTAATGGATGGGGATTTGTCGTACTCTTCGTTTTCTCTGTGAATCCCTTTGATTTATTCTTTGCGTTTCAGCCCTTCAATGCAGCGCCGGCCCGTCTCCACCGTCCTTCCTCCGGGCCGGCCCCCCGCAGTCAGGGGTCCCACCCCCGGACCGCCGCTCCTCCCTGTTCCTGCAGGGGGCTCCACCTTCGTGGCCCCTCCTATCCCATCCCGCCCGGGCCCTCAGGGGCCCTTTGCCGCTGCTAACAATGACCCCTTCTCCGCGCCACCTCTGATCCCATCCCGACCGGCCCGGATCCCGCCGGGGATCCCCCCCGGATTGCCCAGGTAAGGACCCCGCCGCTCTGCGCTTGGCTGTGGCATGCACGCTGCGCTGCACAATGATGCCGAGTATCGCTACACCCTGATAATGAACACGCCGCGCTGTATAATGATGCAGAGTATCTCTCCACTGATCATGAACGCACTGCGCTGTATATTGATGCCGAGGATCTCCATACACTGGTAATGAACACGCCGCGCTACGAGTATCTCTACTCTGATGATGAACGCACTGCGCTGTATAATGATACTGAGTATCTATGTACACTGAACACACAGCGCTGTGTGACTGTGAATATAAATATATATATATTTATTTTATGATATCTCTGTGGGGCAGTGGGGTTACAAAATGGCTTCCACCCCTGGCCCCGCCATGTCTGTGCCCTCTTCACTTCAGCTATCTCTCTCGTCCTCTCTTCCTTTTTTCAGCCGGAGACCTCCCGCCGCCCCAAACCGACCCACCATAATCCGACCCGCAGAGCCCTCCTTACTAGACTAAGCGTCAGGAGGGGGTTCCCGGGGGGGGAAGTTAGAGATTACGGACGCGCCTTTTGGGGAAAGATGGATTATATGCGAGGGCGGGTATTCCTGCCCTCCCCTGCCTTTTCTCTGACACTGGGGTCACCCGGGCTGTGTAATCCGCCTGCGCCAGCCCGGTTTAGAAAAATGAGACTTTTTACACCGAAATGAATCCGAAACTGAGCCGGTGCAGTGTAACATCTCTACAGCAGGTGGGCGGCCATGTTGAAGCCGTGATGTCACGGCCAGACAGGAGCGGAAGGAAGGACGGCCATGTTGAAGCCGTGATGTCACGGGCAGACATGAAGCAGAATAATGGGGAGGGGTGTCAATGATGGTGTGATGTCAATGCAAGACGGGAAGCTGAGGCGGTGGCCATGTTGAAGCTGTGATGTCATAGCTTCACCGGAAGTTGCAGTGGCCTCTCCGTGTAATGTCGAAGCTTCTCGTCGGTCGGCTGCACCACTTCAAGGTGGCCGCTTCCTGTCCCTGGTGACCACTTCCTGTGCAACTCTGAGACCACCGCTTCCAGTGGCTCCTTGCTACTTCCCCGTGCGGCTGTGACGTCACAAATTCAAAATGGCTGCCTCCATATCCACGCAACGATCAAAAACGATCTTCATTCCCTTTTTATTATCTGTAATATTATTATTTTTAAGCGGGATAACATGGCGCGCAGTCTCCCTGTATCACGGCAACGCTTTGTTTTGATAACGGCAGAAGCAACCGCGATGGAGATGCAATTCGGGGAGGGAGGTGGGGGAAACTAACTTTCAGGGGCGGGAGGTGAGCGTAACAAAGGCTGTTTATAAGCAATGGAAATCCCGTCTGGTGGATGGAAGAGCCGACTCCATCCCCCAGCGACGGGTACTCGAGCAGTTTCTACTTCTTTTCAAGCGGTAGAATTTGCTATTTGTGTCTCAATGAAATGATGTACAGTCCTGGGGGGTCTTTAAAAACGGCATTCTCTCTCCATTTCTATCTGTATCTTAGCAGCGAGCAAAATTCCTTCCCTGTTTTCCTGCAGAATGTAGCGTTTTTGACGGATTATTTTTTTTAATCAGTGCCTTTATGGGAATGGGTGGGGGGGGGGGGGCGGAGGTTTTGGGAGGAAGTTATTCTTTTGGGAATAAGATCTTTCCACAATTCCTTTTATTTTTTTTCCCCCTAAGGAGATTCTCCCCCAAATAAAGAAATGACTGGGCCCCCTGTCTGTAAAGGGTTAACTGAGAAACTGGTAAGGAATACCTGGGTTCTGGATTTTGTGATTAAAAGGGGTCTCTCTTGCACGGGGTTCCTTTTATAGGATCCCTGTGCAGGAGAACCTCTTGTGACACGTTAAGAAGGACCAAGTCTTTCGACACAAGCGAGGCGTCCCTCATCTCATCCTAATATTCAGGGTTTCTGGACAAAGAGTGTTCAGATATGATGGAACAGAGCATTGAAAGTAGAAAGCATTACATGTAAAAACACACCCCCCCCAATATCCATCAAGAATGAACCATCTTAAAAGGGAGCTCTGTGGTACCCCCATAATGCAAAATAACCCCCCCCTTTTTTTTTATATTAATTTATTTTTTTATCCCTAGCTATTTTGCATTTTATTTAACTAGGCCCAGAGCCTGGTGTAGAGTGTCCACACGGCGACTCCTGTTTTTGTTCTTGGTGATTCCACCAAAGCAGAGCCGTTTCACGTACAAACCCCCCCCCCCCCCAACCCCCCCCAGAGACTTCACGGCAAGGCGGGTTCATGCTACGATCTTCTGACGAGACTCTGGTGGTGTCACCGAATGGGAATTTTTAATTTTTTTTTGGTAGGAATAAAACAGTTTACAGGAAAATCACTACGGGGGGAGGGGGGGAGAAGAGAGAGAAGAGAACCCTGTTTTGTACAGTAAACCAGAAAATTAACCATGGGGCAGCGTTTGAGTCAGTCTTCACATTTAAACCCCCTCCTCCTCCCCCATTATAGCTGGTGAGACCTGCAATTTGTCAAGTAGCTCTATACATGCCTAACCCCCCTCCCTCCCCCCCCCCCCCAGATAATGAACACGCTGCGCTGTATAATGGTGTTGAGTATCGCTATACACTTCCAGGCGTCTGCACTGTAGTGATACGGAGTACCCAGCTGCATTAGGTCCGTCTTTAAGCTCGGTCAGATGTCATACTCGGCACTGCTGTTTATTGCAGCCTTTCAGGGGGGATGTTTTGGTCATGACGATAAGTAAGAATTGCCATGTGTTTGTCCTGATATTTTTGTGCGTGTACTGAAGAGCAGATGGTTTATAAATCCCCCCGATTTTTGACGATGTGTAAAAGTGCCTCCTTCACTCTGTACCTTATTAATAAACTAAAAATAAAGGGAACTTTATTTTTCTGGTGATTTCACCTCTGGGTGTCTGGCTTTTATTTTGGGTGAATTTGTTCTGATGTATACTACGCTTCTCTCTCTTCTGCACTCTACCCTTTTATCTGCCTTTTAATAGATCATCTCTATAACAATAGGAGTTAATATCTACTATTCCATATAACTCCTATTGCTCCATATAACCCCACAGTAAACTCATATTGCTCCTTATAACTGCTCCCTATAACTCCTCCTATTGCCCCAAATAACCCCTCCCTATAACTCCCCCTATTTCTCCTTATAACTTTTCCCTATAACTCCTCTTATTGTCCATATAACCCCTCCCTATATCCTCCTATTACTGCATATAACCTCTATAACTCCTCCTATTTCTTCATATAACCTCTCCCTGTAACTCCTCCTATTAACCTATATAACCCCTCCTTATAACTCCTATTATCCCATATAACCTCTCCCTATATCTCCTTCTATTACCCCATATAACCACTCCCAATAACTCCTCCTATTGCCCCATATAACCCCTCCCTATAATTCCTCCTATTGCCCCATATAACCTCTCCCTATATCTCCTTCTATTACCCCATATAACCTCTCCCTATAACTCCTCCTATTGCCCCATATAACCCCTCCCTATAACTCCTTCTATTACCCCATATAACCCCTCCCTATAACTCCTCCTATTACCCCATATAACCCCTCCCTATAACTCCTCCTATTACCCCATATAACCTCTCCCTATCATCCAGGGTCGATCTGGGCAATTCACTTTTTACTGAAATCGGACACATTATTTGAAGTTAGTTTGGGCACGGTGAGCGGAGACCACCTGCCCGTGTCTTTGTATTGCCTCTCTGATAAGGACAGGGTGGGAGGTGACTACAGCAAACACTTGATTTGACATAGTTCCCCATTCAGGCCCAGAAGAAACGACAGTTACATAGTAGATGAGGTTGAAAAAAAGGCAGACGTCCATCAAGTTCAACCTATGCGAAATGCAGACGACAGATACTTGATCCTATATCCGTACTTACAGTATATTGGTCCAGAGGAAGGCAAACAGAAAACCCCAGTGACACATTCAATGATATCATGTAAGGGGAAAAATAAATTCCTTCCTGACTCCAAGAATTGGCAATCAGGTTACTCCCCGGGATCAACATCCTTCCCATGTTTACTTATTTGGTATAGCCCTGTATATCTTTCCTTTCTATAAAGATGTCCAACCTTTTTTTTTGAACAAATCTATTGTATCTGCCATCATAGTCTCCATGGGTAATGAATCCCACATTGTAACTGCCCTTACTGTAAAGAACCCTTTCCTTTGTTGCTGGTGAAATCTCCTTTCCTCCAACCTTAAGGGATGGCCCCGAGTCCTTTGTACTGCCCGTGGGATGAATAGTTCTTTTGAAAGCTCCTTGTACTGTCTCCAAATATATTTGTATATAGTTATCATATCCCCTCTTAGACGCCTCTTTTCTAATGTAAATAAATCTAATTTAGGTAGCCCCTCCTCATAAGTTAGAATGTCCATCCCCTTTATTAATTTGGTGGCTCTTCTCTGCACTCTCTCTAGTTCCATAATGTCTTTTCTTAGGATTGGTGCCCAAAATTGTACTCCATATTCAAGGTGTGGTCTTACTAGTGCTTTATAAAGGGGCATAATTATGTTTACTTCCTTTCCATCCATTGCCCGTTTGATGCAAGATAAGATCTTGTTTGCCTTTGCAGCTACTGCATGACATTGGGCACTATTGCTAAGACTGCTGTCTACAATCACTCCTAAATCCTTCCCCATCAAGGATTTCCCCAATTTATCCCCATTTAATTTGTAAGTCGCCTTTTTATTCTTGCATCCCAAATGCATAACCTTACATTTATCTGTACTAAACATCATCTGCCATTTACCTGCCCACGTTTCCAGTCTCTCCAAGTCCTTCTGAAGAGAAATTACATCCTGCTCTGATTCTATTACCTTACACAATTTAGTATCAACAGCAAAGATGGAGACTTTGCTCTCTATGTCAACCTCAAGGTAGTATAGTAAATATATCAGTATCTTAGAAGACGTGGTCAGAATTGGCTACAGCCGTCCAATAATAATGAGCCATTTTTGTCTCATCTGGACAATACTTAAGGTAAGTGAGAAGGTAGTGTCCTTGCAAATATGGCTCAGCCTGTTCTAGGTCTGTCAAGGCCCAGCCCGTTCTAGGTCTGTCAATGTGCAGCTGGTTCTAGGTCCCTCAAGTGTAGCTCGTTCAAGGTCCATCAAGGCTTGCTTATTACAGGTTTTTTTTTAATTACATTTAAATATTGTTAAGTACCAGGTTTTGCTGCTGTTAAACACAGCAAGCGTTCATTTAATGGGTTAAAGGGTCAGTCTCACATAGGAACAAAGTGACCAAATGACAGGAACGTGGTTAAAGGGTCAGTCCCACGTAGGAGCTGAGGGACCTACTGAACGGGACATGTTTAAGAGGGTGAAAGGGTCACGTCGGACCACTGCAAACTAATGACCTTCTCCCCTAAGTTACATTGTGAAAGTTGCCAGGTAATTCAGACAAACGTTAATATATATATATATATATATATATAATTATTTTGCGGGTTCAGTTAACACTAATTCTTTTACACCGTCTTATTTTCTTTCTTCGTTATACAGGAGACCCCCTCCCACAACTCCCGCCAAACCACAGTTTTGGTGATAAGACCCTGCTACCTAAACTCCTACCACCCCACCCCCCCTTTCCTCTCGCCACCCTCCATCTTTGAGTCCGTGACATCAAATTCAGGAGTCGACACTCAACTGCCCTCCTGGGAGCGTGGCCTTCCCACAGGCCTGGACCGCTCCCTGCACCCAACACGATGTCTCCGTCAAGGCGTTGGAGTAGCTAAACAGAAGAGTTAACCATGCTGTGGTTACAGGTGGAAAGAACTGCGCTGTTTAAGAAGCGGGTGACGCCTAGGAGTATATTGAAATCATTTTTGAGCAGGAGTTTCCGCGGGCAGAACCCTACCCTCTCAGCTCAGGGTGGGGCTAGAGATTGTATAAACACTTGATTGACAAGTGCCCCTCCCAATCTGAGGTCCCCGAAAAGCAATTCTTCACTTCCAAAGATGCTAAAAAAAAACAACAACCGTTGCTGATATCAGTTTCTTTACGGAACATCAAGTACATCTGTTATTGCATCATTATTGGCTATGAAATGGGGTTAAAATGAGGGAATTAATGCAATTTTTTTTTTTTTTAAAGAAGCAAAATTATAACAAGGACAATTTATTTGGAAATCTTTTCCCAGAGCTTATTCTTGGAGGGGGGGAGGCTGGTTTAATAGCTCTACCATGCCCCCTTTCTCAGCTGGGTCTCTCCCGAGCAGTAGGGGGTCTCGGGGACAGAACCCCCGTTAATTTCAACCCCAGGGTTCCCAAATTAACTTAGATGGGGCGGGGGGGGGGGGGAAAGAGAGGTGTCGCCTGTAGCAAAACAAAAATGGCGTTCATATGCCCGATGCCACTTCCAATTGGGCCCGCGTGTCACAGGCATTTAAACAACCAGGAAGTGACGGGGCCTTCCCGTGTTTGTATTCGGGCAGGGGGTGGGTGGCCAAATCCAGTCCACAAGGGGGCCAACAGCGGGTCGGGTTTTCAGGATATTCATGCTTCAGCACAGGTGGCTCAGTTGACAATGGGGGGGGGGGGGGGGTGGAGTCATTGACTGAGCCAAATGTGCTGAAGCCAGGATTTCCTCAAAACCCAAACCTGTTGGTGGCCCTTGAGGGACTGGAGTTGGCCCCGCCCAATGCTTTAATCATACAGCTCAACCCCGCTATAACGCGATCCGTTACAACGCGGATCCGCTTATAGCGCGATGTGAGCGTGGCTCCCAATTTTCGTATTTAGGAATACTTTACAACACGATTATTGGTGTCTTAAATACTTTATTGTACAACGCATACAAATTGTCCATTATTTCTAACGAGATCCGCTTATAACGCGACGTGATTCTTTGGGCCCCAAGCACCGCGTTATAAAGGGGGTTGAGCTGTATCAAATCCTTGTGATTCTCTTCCTTATTTTAACACCCACCGACCCCTCTCTAACTTTAATATGAAAGAAAAAACGACCGTGGAATATTCTTACCTGTGGATGACGATTTTTGTGGTTTTTGCCTTAAAAATCAGCGAAAGTGAAAATTCTGCACTTTTGCTAGATTTTAGTTATTCCGCGTTGGAGAGATTAGAAATATATATATAGATATTTTTTTAGGAACCGTGATTTGTATTTAACATTGTTTTGTTTTTTCTTCTCTGCAGAAAGCGTGTTAATAAAGGCAGCCTTGTATTTATGCGGTGCTTAGGAATCTTTCAACCTTGTCCCTCCATCTTTTAATCTCCCTCGACTTTAAAAAAACAAAAAGTAGATTGTGAAAACGCCAGTCTTGGGATAAATGGCATTATTGAGATTTGACTTGTAGTTTAAAATTGTACCTTATGGGCTACCGTATGTCTTGCATTAGTTAGCAAATACTTCTCCTTACTTTGGCTATTTTACACTGGAAAAGATGCTGGCATTTGAACCTATTTCCTTCATGTCTACATTACAGTTAATCTGATTCCCACCTCGGATCATTACTATTCCTATAATTTTTTTTTATACACTAATTAAATCCGATCTCTCAACATCTATTTTTAACTGTGATCATTTTCTGGATCAATATTCTGGACCGATGTTCTAACGCCCTTTCCTATAAATATACCAGATCTTGTATGAACTACGACCCCTTTGTGTACCTTCGTCTTATCCACATATTGTAAATATCATAATGTCACTAACCCCTGGTGTAAAATAAATAAATACATCTCCATGCGTTTACTTCTGGTGCAAAATCCTTTTGGTCATGTTCAGTAACATATAATATTCATACACCGTTGCGTAAACAAAAGACACGTTTAATTGCTGTTCACATCACCAAAATGTCTGACAACACCCTCCTGAAACACAAAATAAAAACTTAAACCAACACTTCATGATCCATTTATTGAGAAATTGCTACCAAAATGTGTTCATGTCGCGTTTCTGTCGTCAACGAATCAAACCATGATTTGCGAGAATATATAGAAAAAATACATTTAAATTACTGAAGACGAAGTAAACTCGACAGGCTTTTAAATGCCGTGTTTTTAAAAATGGTCACTGCCTTTTTCTGACGCTGATGGGGGGGAATCGACTGCCCGTAATAAGGTCTTATAAAAATACAAAATATATTCATAGCAGCAATGAAGTTTACTGTACAAAAAACCACACACAAAACCCTTGCATACGGCCTCATTTTCATTTCTACAACGAGCAGCACAATCACCTTATTAAAATGAAATCTCTTGGCACGTTCAGGTGAGATGTGGACCGAATCCAGGGCGGTTACAGCTGCTCCAAAGATGGCTTCCCAGCAAATTTCTGTGTTAAAGATATATTCGCCTTGCTGTCCAATACGATGTCTGATTACACCAATTTGTAAAAAATATATATATGTTCCCTTCTTATATTTAATTCCTTTACAATTAGCCAGAACATACGTTAATATGGCTCGTCTCGCTTAATTGATCTCCGAAAACGTTCTCCGAGGAAGACGTGCGTTTAGGATGTTACACAGTACCAAAGTGACCTTGAGGAAGGTAAAGACGAGGCTTGGATTGTAGAATGCCAGGAAAACCACTCGCTTCTGATTGGTGAAGCCAATTGAGAAAAGCAGCAGGAGTTGCCATGTGGACACACTACTGCAGGCTTGGGGCCTAGTTAAATCAAAACACAGATCCACTGGAGCTGAATAAAATAGGCTTGTAATCTTTCTAGAGCATCATAAAGAACTCCCATTAAAGCTGCAGAACAGGCTGCATTGCATTTCAGCCTTATTTTTATTATTGGTTGGAAGCAGGGGGGTCTCCCCAGCTGAACCCCATTCGTTTCAGCACCAGCATATCGCCCCACCCCACCCCCCCCCACCCCCGATTCCGAGATCTACGTTTCTCGCGGCGGAGGTGCCGGCCTCCCTGTGAAGTTTAAATGTCGTCCCCCCCCCCTTAATTGTAAAGCAATGCAGCATGTTCTGCTACTTTACACAGAAGTCACATATGGGAGGCACCTTTAACTTATAGGAGAGCCCTTGTGAAGGCGTTATAACGCGTTTTTTTCCCCCTTCGGAGATTGTCCAAAAACAAGCTCGCCCCTCCATTAAATATAAAATTATCTAGGAGCGATAGCACCTGAGCTATGGAAGACAACACGGCAAAAATATTTACACATTAAAAAATATATATATATACTGCATTAGGCATATTGCATAGAAAAACGGCATTTCTTTTATATAACTTTCTTAATGGATTATATCACATAATATCCAGATTGGCCTGATTAAAAAGGTTAGAGGTCAAATCTGGTATAGGTAGAAGGTGCAGGGTAGCGTTGGATTGGCAATCGGGGGGGGTTGAGGTTTGAGTCAATATTGGATAATGGTTCCGAGGCATTCATTTCAGCAGCGCCCATATACACGGTGCAGCCACGTCTGGAGCGGGATCCTGAGTAATATCTGTGTATTATACAGCGCCTTTGTATTCCAGTTATACACGGTGCAGCCACCTCTGGGGCGGGATCCTGAGTAATATCTATGTATTATACAGCACCTTTCTATTACAGTTATACACGGTGCAGCCACCTCTGGGGCAGGATCCTGAGTAATATCTGTATATTATACAGCACCTTTCTATTACAGTTATACACGGTGCAGCCACTTCTGGGGCGGGATCCTGAGTAATATCTGTGTATTACACAGCGCCTTTGTATGACAGTTAAACATGCCATACAGTTATGCAGCCACCTCTGGGAGTGACCTGATCATCTTGTATTCATACAGCGCTTTCCCATCCCGGAAGTGCTGCGCAATCAAACATTGTGCGGCCACCTCTGGGGTGGAACCATGACGAGATTTCGGGGGCGCTCTGCCCAGACTGGAAAAAAAAAAAAAAGGATCTTTTTTTTAAAAGCTAAAACCAAAAGAGGTGGGCTGTCCGAGACCACAGGGAGATCAAATAGATCCAGTCCTCACGGTTAGGTATTGGGGATATCCCTGCTTCAGCACAGGAGGCTCAGTCAAGACT
>WSYH01006677.1:0-36811 GCA_036426205.1 Ascaphus truei
CCTCAGCCCGGGGGCCCCTCGGCTCGCCCTCAGCCCGGGGGCCCCTCGGCTCGCCCTCAGCCCGGGGGCCCCCTCGGCTCGCCCTCAGCCCGGGGGCCCCCTCGGCTCGCACTCAGCCCGGGGGCCCCTCGGCTCACCTGTTTCTATCTCCAGATATTCCCTGCCGAAGTCATTCTATGACGAAACGCGTTGGAAGACGCGTTCCAGTGTCACCCTGATTGTTACTCTCTATGGACATTGAAGTCTATGCAAGAGGTTAAACTCCTCACGGACAATATCCATCTAGTCCTTTCCGGTCATACTTGCGACGGAACTCTGTTGACGTCATCAGTGGGCGGCTGCTACCGGAACTACGCATCCAGCGAGGGAGAGAGCGCTCCGAGACTGAAGCCAACCCCTTACCTGCAGACCGCGACTTCCTACACGGGCAGAGACTTCCTACACTGGCTAGACTGCCTCATGGCAATACTCCTCTACACGGCAACGTTCCCGTACACTGGCCGGGAGACTTCCACAACGTCAAAACTTACTCCGCTACAGCGTGCGAAACTTCCCCTAGGTGCAAACACACACGTGCATAGACTTGCCTACCCGGCAGAACTTCCTACACTGGCAAGACTCCTCCACTGCGAAGACTTCCTACACTGGCAGAGACTTTGCTCTAGCCTAACACTGCAGAGACTCCTACACTTGGCAGAGACCTCCCTACACTGCAGAACTTCCTAACACGAAGACTGTCCTACACTGGCAGAGACTTCCCAAAAAACAATTTTTTTTTCCCCACGCAGAGACTTCCCTACACTGCATAACGACTTCCTACACGGCAGAGACTTCATATCACGGCATGAGACTCCTACCACTGGCATAACTGTCCTTAGCCCTGGCAGAAGACTTATCATCACTGGCGGACTTCCACACGGGGCTGAGACTTCCTACCTGGGCATAAGACTTCTAGGCTACCCTGCAGACTCCCTACCGGCAGAGACTCCCTACACTGGCAGAGACTCCCTACACTGGGCAGAGACTTCCTACACTGGCAGAGACTTCCTACACTGACAGAGACTTCCTACACTGGCAGAGACGTCTCCTACACTGGCAGAGACTCCTACACGGGCAGAGACTTTTCACCCTGTCAGAGACTTCCTACCCCCGGCAAGACTTCCTAACTTCATCGACCCCTAACATGGCAGACTCCTACCTGGCAAACCTTCTTCCTACAACAACGGTCAAGACTTCCTACACTGGCCAGAGGAACGTCCTACACTGTCCGAGAGCTTCCTACACTGGCAGACTTCCTCCAACCACACCACCCCCGGCAGAGACGTCCTACACTGGGTCAAGACTTCCTACAGGCATTGCAGAGACTTGCCCTAACTGGCAGAGTACTTCCGTACACTGTTCAGGCCTCCCTGACACTGGCAGAGACTTCCTCACACGGCGAACTCCCTACAAACTGGCTAAGACCTTCCTACCCTGAGCTATACTTCCTACACGGCGAGAGGCTCAGCCTACCACTGTCAGGGACTTTTCCTACACGGCAGAGACTTCCATACAACTGGACAAGACTCCTAACCTAACACGTGGCATAGACTCCCTACACTGGGCAAAGACTCCCACTGCAGAGACTCCTACACTGCAGAGACTTCCTACAACTGTCAGAGAACTCCCTACGACAAAAACGCGCATATACTTCCTACACGTGGCAGAGACTTCCTACCTGCAGATACTTCCTCCCTACACTGGCCCGAACTTCCTCCGGGCAAACTTCCTGAGCACGGGCAGAGACTGCCTACACTGGCGAGACTTCCTACACTGGGCAAGAACTTCCTACCTGTCATCAGAACTTCCATTCACTTGCAGAGACGTCCTACCACTGGCGAGACTTGCCTACAGCTACACTGGCAGGACTATCTACAGTCCTAACAACGGCGATACTTGCCTAAAGCTGGCATAGACTTCCTCACGGGGGGGCAAGACTTCCGTACCCGGGCGAGACTCCTACCTGGCAAGACCTCCCTACACTGCAGAGACTGTCCTACCTGGCAGAGCGTCCTCCAACTGGCATGAGACTTCCTCACGGCAGAGACTGCCTACACTGGCAGAACTTCCTCCACTGCAGAGACTCTCCACCTGGGCATAGACTTCCTACAATCGACAACGGTCAGTAGGCACGTCCTCCCTACCTGCCGACTTTACACGGGCAGAAACGCCTATCCTACACGGGCAAAATCCCTACAAAACTCAGAGACTCCCTACACGGCACAGGGAGACTCCCTACACTCGGCAGAGAGCTATCCCCTCCAGGCATAGACTTCCTACCCGGGCAAGACTGTTCCCTACCCTGCAGGCGCTTCCTACACGGGCAGAGACTTCCTACAACCTGGCAGAGACTGTCTACCTCTGGCATAGGACTTTGCTCCCTGGCAAGCTTCCTTCCCTACACACTGGCATAGACTTCCTACCTGCAGAGACATCTGGTTCCTCACTGGCAAAACTTCCTACACGGGCAGAGGAATACTCCCTACACTGCTGGCAAGATCTACAACTGGCAAGACTTCCTACCACTGCAAGAACTCCTACCTGGCAGAGACCTTCCTACACTGCAACTCCCCCTACCAACTGGCCAAGACTTCCTACACTGACAGGCCTCTCCTACACCTGGCAGAGATATACTCTCCCTAACAACTGAGGTCATAGACTCCCTACACTGGCAGAGACTTCCTAGCACTGTCAGAGACTCCCTACACTGGCATAGACTACCTACACTGTCGATACTCACGCAACACTGCAGGATACTCCTCAGGGCAGAGACTCGGCGCTACACTGCAGAGAGCCCTCCCTACACAGCAGAGACCCTACCTGGCAGAGATCCCTACACTACCCCTGGCAGAGACTCCTACAACTGCAGATACTCCTACGCTGGCAAGACTTCCTACCTGGCAGAGACGAATCTTTTGGAGATAGGAATCCCCTAGCCCATCGATGGCGATCGATGGTCGTGTGCCTGTTCGTAGCAATCTGGTAACATGTCCAACCCTCCTGGCTTTCTATCATTGGAATTGATTACTTGTATTATACTCACCTCTGTTTTTCAACACTAATATATATTGATTTTTAATTACACCCTAAGGAGTTTTGCGCTGTTTTTTTCTTTTTGTTTCATTTGCAAGTGTGGTTTGTGTAGCCAGTCCACAGAATAGGCGGAATGAACCGGTCCATTCGATACCTAGTAAACAAAGGTTTTAATGATTTTTGCGTTACACACAGCACTTTCATATGGTTTTGAATAATCACAATGTGTTTATTCGACTTATTGGTATAATTACTACTCCTCACTATTGTCACTGTCCCTGAGTACGCACTTCTTTTTCTTTTCTTTTTTGTCCTTATGTCATCTAAACCCAGTATTTTTGGTATGGTTGCAATATTCAATACCGTCACCGATCCATTCTGTACATGTTCCTTTTCCCCGCAGGTAACGGGACGTGAGGCGTTATCATCCCCTGCGATGCTGGACTGCCAGTTTCTCCCCTGTTAACTCCTAACCAGCGCGGATCAGCGTCTCAAACAATCACGTCTGGGAGGATGTTTTAAAAACACGAAGCCCCCGTTAAGCCTTCCGGAGATAGCGCATCTAATTCCAAAGATGTCGGGGAAGGACAGGCGCCATTCCTTCGCTTAACAGATCCCCCTCTGAACCGGTATGGGTTGGGGTACTGATTGGTTTGGTGAATATTTTTAGTTGGTAAGTATAAGTATCTCCCCTTGGAATCCTCGCGGCTCGGCAATTCCCTCTTCACGGTTGTAAACACGTCTTTGAAGGGAGTCCTATTGGCGTTGCATCTTCATGTACAAAACAGGGGATATGGCGTCTTTACTGGTTGATATGGTGCGTCTCTGAGTTGGTATAAAACTCGCCAGCTCTGGCTAATATTGTTTAATTTATTTGGTATTTTTACATAAGCACCTAAAAAATAAACATCACCCCCAGAACTATATGACAAGAGAACCCACAGTACAGGAAGATATCATAACAATCATGGTTATGCCATACACGCAACGAACACCGCCCGGAATCCAGTCCTTGCTTCAACCCTGTGCCAATGATAACCACAGGGCTAACAGACCCGCAGATGGGAATCGACACAACCAGGACTGGATCATCACCCACAAAATGTTACCTTGGAGTGGCACTGGCAGTTGCGATCAGTGCATCACAAAAAAGCAATCCCCACCAGAAAACACTTAGGCACTCTAGTTAGACAGAGGCCTCCCAGCTCCAGCTTCAATGCCAAGCCGACGTTCTTCGGATATCCCTGCTTCAGCCCGGTGCTGCAATCAGTGGCTCAGTCGTTGACCGGCCACTTATTGAACCCCTGTGCTGAATCTGGGATATCCCAACAACCTGCCCTTTTTGGTGGCCCTTGAGGGCTGATTGGGCCCCCCCACCCCCCGATGGAGCGTGGGACCATGTGGGATAAGGTTCTAGAAATCCGCCCCGTCCCCCCCCCCCTCCCCCCTCTCACCCATCAGGAGGCCAGACACGGCCAGCTGTCCAGTTGATGCCATTGCAGTTGGCGGGCTTCTTTAGGTCCGTCTCCCCTCTCCCCTCCTCTTTCTGGCAGCACAGTAAGCAAGCAGGTACAGCGGTGAGGACGAGACGAATTGAGGGCTGCAGCGAGCAACGACGCAAGAGCCATGAACACAATGTCCTGGTTGGGGTGTGAGGAGGAGAGAGTGCTCATTGATAGACATTCTTCCCACATACCACACTCGCAATCCCCCCTCCCCCCCCAACAGGTCTGTTTTCATGATTCCCACTTCAGCCCAGGTGCTCAATCAGTCCCAGCTTCTGCACGGGTGGGCTCATCAGATCGCCCCTGCTTCATCAGGTCACCAGGTGCTCCTGACGCTGATATCGTGAAAACCTGTCCTAATTGTTGGCCTTGAGGGTGGAGTTGCCCGACCCTTGCCGAGAGCAAGTAACTGATGTTTTCAAAAACCGATTTAGTAATTGCCTCAGTGTGGCTCTATAAATGCAGGCCATTCTGTGGTCCCTAACTGTCACATCCTATGGCCACCCAGGGAACCGGAATTATGTCCGGACCAGCCCACGGAACCGGACCTCATAGTGGGGGATTGAAGGGCGGGCGCAGGTGGGTAGTATTTGCCCTCATTGGCAAACCCGCGCGACTGCACAGGCTGTATCGCAAAGACAAAATATGTTGTCTTCATCCAGAAGTCTCGTCAAAGTCCAGCGCGTTGGGGCGGTCTCATCGCGTAGGTTTGTGTTTGCATCTGCCACTCCTTCGTCTATAATGGCGCCTAGAACAATGTCTTTTGTTACCAGAGATGATTAGTGTGTGTATTAGAAGTAAAGAACACAGCCATTTAAGATGACGGAGTGTGACGCGGGAACCTGGTGTTTCATTCCCGTTGTCGTCCTTCCTTGTGACCATTGGGTAACGTCACTTTCTCCTTGTGCCTCAGGCACCAAATCATAGAGTGTAAGCTCTGCGGGACAGTGGGCCGTTTTCTGTAAAATTCATGTGCCTCCGCTGTGCGCCATTGTGACCGCTCTGGTGTCTCCCATTGAAAAAAAGCTCTCTGGTGACACAAAGTTATTATTACCTTTAGAGTCGAGACTGGCCTTTTAAAAAGGAGCGTCCTCTAGACCAAAGTTAACTAACCCCTGTGACTTTTTAAAGGGGTCTCCGCCTGTAACGGCCTTTTTTTTACACAACCTGACAACTTCTAAGTTTTTAATGTGTTATTAAAGTGACACGAGGTTTGATTTCCCCTCTGGCTGGTCTTTAGGTGATGGTCACCAAGTGTGATGTCACCGGTGCCTCGGTCCCCTCCTCCCTCTCTCCACCCCTCTTAGTCGTTTGGCTTTCTATAAGGATGGGGGGTGGGGGGAAACGTGGAAGAAAACCTTGAATTGCAAACTCTTCCCCGTTTCTGCCGCCCTAAGATCCACCACTGTTGGCTTATGTGGGAATTGCAATTCTGTACCGTTATACACGTGCATGCTACAGCTCAACCATGTTTTTGGGATTTGTGCGCAGATTCATGTGAGGCTCTAGTCCTGTACCTTCGATCTTCCCCTTCTAACCCTCCCCCCCCCCTCGGACTGAAATAGCCATACCGTGTATGTCTGTGGGAGTGGGGGGGGGGGGGTGACCTTATAGGGGCCCTTATGATTTGGAAGAATGCCCCGGCCCCCTTCTTCTCCGCCCCCCTATTCCCCCGCCCTTTTCGTTTCCTCCCCCAGACACTTCCCTCCTCCCTCTGTTCTAATAACGAATCCTCCTGAGCCGTTCCAGTCCCAGAACCCCCATGGCTGTGCAGCACGGACAGAGATATATAGAGGCTGCTCAAACTTCAAATCTCACACGGGGACCCTGTATCCGATCCTACGGCTGCTGGGCACACCGCGTTAGCTCAATAGCCTTGTCTCATATAGATACGAGTAGTACAATTTTTATTTTTTATTTATAAAATGTGTTACTATTCACACGTAAAGTTACCTCTCGTTTTCAGTAGGGGTCCTGTGGCTAGAGTTATATTACACTAATACTGTTACAGTAGTTGCGCAGTGTATACATTATATACAAGGCATTGCTAGCACCGTCATATATAATGTGCTAGTTGACCTAAATAGATTATGCTTCAAGAACCCATACGCCCACTCCTCTCTGCTTCTTGGCCGCTTGGTGATGCTTTTCGCGCGTCCTCCACAGCTGTAATCGCATTTATAAGAGGCTCCTGTTAAAACATCAGACGCGCTGCAAAACCCCAGGGACCGAATAACCGTCTACTAAATCTGCACTACAACTAACACCCCATCAACTTTATACAACCTCTAGGCATGACGTGGACAACTCCACCCTAAAAGACGCCACCCCAGCCTATGATGGGATATCCCGCGTCCGCACAGGTTGCTCACCAACGACTATGGGGGTTTTTGCTAGCCCCTCCGTGGTTATTTAAACTCATACATAAAAAATGAATTCCCCTTTGGTATCTGTCGCTCAGCGTGAGGGCGGTCCGGTGCATCCACTACTCGTTCCCCAGTGAAAAAAAGGACTTGGACATATTTCCAGTATATATCTCGCTATTCCCAGTATATATTATTTCCAGTCCCGTATATATTTTCCATATTCCCCGGATATTTCCCTATTTCCAGTATTCCAGTCGAACTATCCAAAAAGATCAACATTGGACGTACCCAATCTGCAGTGTCTCAACACTATGCTCCATGAGCACACAACTGCTCAATTCTGTGTCCGAACGCAATGTCCCTGCAAGCCAGTAGCCTGTCTAACAGTAAAGAGATCCCGAACATATTTGCGCCCATCCTTCTCCACTGATTAGGATGAGGTGCAGTAGGCTCACCGAAGAGCCCATGCTGGGAAATGGTCAGGATCGTTCGATGATTACTTGCTCATAGGTTATCTGCCCTGCCCGCCTGTAATTATTGTTTTCGCTTCGTTTCTCTTCCTTACTCCCTTCCTGTTATGGGTCCTTTTTGCTCCTCCCAACGCACGCACGGAAAAGGGGAACTGACCCCGTACGTACTGACCCGTCCCACGGGTGCACTGGGAAAACTGGGCTCCTTCCCCCCCTTCCCTGAAGCCGAGATAATCGTACATCAAACACCGATGAACGCGATCAAACGGTACTCTCTACTCTCCGCTCCTAAATCCCGAAGCACCATGAAGACTCTTAATAACTGAATGTATTTGGTGGTCTTCAACTACTAATCGCATGAACTTCCGAAGGCCATCTACTAACTTTTTTCCAAATAGTTTTCTCCCCCACCCCCGGCGTAGCCCCCCTTTTTGTTCCAGGCCCCTCCTGTCTGTAACCTCCTTCCCTTCCAGCGTTGGTTGACATGTTTTTTCTGATTGACCCATCGATCTTTCCCAAAGCTCTGCTCGTGTATCTCATGCGCATGTCCCCATTGCCTGCCCGGCTTACGTCCACCCTCTGTCCCGTGCGTGCTTCTCTCTGTGAGTGGGCCTCCCGACGGGACATAGGTGAGAACAACCATGAAATATGTGCCAACCGGCCTCCTCATTTCTGCTGGTTACTCCTCGCCCATGCTTTCGGTTCTCCCCCTGCCCATATACCTTTGACTGCGGGTTAGGCTCATGGCCGTCGCTCTGGGCCTTGCCTAACTATTGTTTGGGGGCCACGGTTCCATCAAAGCAGGACATCTGGTGGCTTCCTTCGCCTCCGGTGGACCCATCAACCTGAGATGAACTCAGACACACAAAGCTCCCAGGTCTGCCGAGCTTATGATAACCGAGATCGCAAACTCGCAAACCACTAGATCAGGGGCGGCCCTAGGAAAAAACCATCCTCAAGGTCCACCCGTGTTTCGTTAAGATAAACTCTTGCTTCACAAAGGTGGCTCGGAGACTGAGGCCCCTGTGGCTGAACACAGGGATATAATTAAAACCTGAAACAGTTGGGAGATCGTGAATAGTGATACGTCTAAGTCTCACCTCTTAAACCAGTCACCCACCACACACACACACACACGGTCACCCAGCACACCCCACAAGTCACCCACCCCAAACAGCACAACACCGAAGTCACCACCACACACACACATATCACACACACACACGACAGATCACACACACACACACAGGCCGGCCCACAGAGTCACACCACACACATCAGATTCACACACACGGAGACATGAGTCCACCAAACACAATTGACACATTCACAACAGGCACACACATTCACACCACAACACAGATCACACACACCGACACAGAGTCACACACCACCAGAGTCACACACACACACCAGAGTCACACCACCCACACACCCAAGTCCCACACACACAACACCAGAGCCACCCCACACACCGAGTTCCACACACACACACAAGTCACACACACAACACAGTTCACACCCACCCAGATCACACACCCAAGGAGGTCAACACAAACACACAACACACCCCAACACACACACCACACCACACACACAACCACAGAGTTCCCACACACACAACACACACACACAGAGTCCCCAACCACACACACACGAGTCACACACACACACACCCAGCACCCACCACACACGACAACACAAACACACACACACACCACACACAAACACACCACAGGTCACACATACACACAGTAGTCACACACACCACAGATTCACACAAAACCACACACAGATTCACACAAACCCACCACACACCACACACACCACACTCATTACACACCCCACACACACACACAGATTCAAAACCCACACACCCAGCAACTCAATTCACAACCCCACACAACCGACACACCACACACACCCACACACACATCACCACACAACAACCCACCACCACCTCATATCACAACACCCTCACACTACACTCGAGTCACCAACACACTCAATAGTCCACACACACCACACTGCCGCTTCACACACACCACAACACTGCAAGAAGTCCCACACACACCAACAGACAAGGCGCATAGTCACACACCACACCAACACGCAGAGTCCACCACCACACACCCACGCAGAGTCACCCACACTCATAGTCCCACACACAATCAAGTCCCCACACACCCACACACCCTCTATTCACACACCACCAACGCAGGTCCACACAGACAACAACGCAGATGTCACCCCCCCACCACGGACGCAGCTTCACACAACACCCACACACACAGCAGATTCACACCCATCAGCAGAGTCCACCCACCCACACACACAACACGCAGTCACACACAACACACTCAGAGTCACACACGCGCTTCACACACAAAACGCCGCGTCCCACACATAACCCCTCGTCACACACGCTAATATCACACCACACAACACTCAATTCACACACACCAGTCCCCACCGTCACACACACATTCACACAGTCCACCACACACAGTCCACACACCCAACAACCAGTCACACACACACCAGTCCACACACACACATCCCACAAACACATCACACACGTCACACACCCCATCCACCCCTCCACTCATAAAAGGCTCTCCACAATCTCAGGCCCCGCGGGTAGGGGGCGGTTAAAAGCATTATCCCATACACTTTCCTTGTCAAGAATCTTTTACTTGCACATTATGAACCCTTACCAAGCGTGAGAGGGCCCGCCTGTTATTATAGTGCCCGGCGCCTGTTAGTAGTCCGCGCGCTGTCGCTTGTATAGGTCCGTCGCCGCCTGTGTATTACGTCCTCGCTGCCTGTGGCATTAGGTCACGCTCCGCCTGTGCATTAGTCCGGCGCCGCTGTGCATTAGTCCGGCGCCGCCTGTGCATTAGTCCGGCGCCGCCTTGCAAGACCCGGGCGCCGCCTTGCATTAGTCCGCGCCGCCTGTGCAATTAGTCCGCGCCGCCTTTGCATTAACCGGCGCCCGCCTGTGCATTTGAGACCGGCGCGCCTGTGGGGGCGCATTGTCCGGCGCCGCACTTTGCCCTAGCGCGCCGCCTGTGTAGTAGAGTCCGGCGCCGCCTGTTCCTTAGTCCCGCGAACGTCTAATCGCCTGCTCCGCCTTTGCACGTATGACCGTCCGAAATCCGCGTTATCCCTCGCGCGTTCCGGCCCGCCTGATGCAGTATTCCACCGCGCCGACTACTGTGCATTAGTCCGTCGCCGCCTGTGCATTGAGTCCCCCGGCGCCCGCCTGTGTATTTGTCCGGCCCAGCGCCTTTGCCTTAAGTCCGGCGACGCCGCCCTGTGCCTAGGTCCCAGGGCGCTGATTTGCATAGTCAGTCGGCTCTGACGTGCAGGTTATGTCCGCTCCGCCTGTGCTTAGTCCTCGGCGCCCGCCTTTGCAATGAAGTCCCGGCGCTGGCCTGTTGCATTAGTCCGGCGCCGCCTGTGCAGATAGTCGGCGGGCCGTGCCTGTGCATTGTCTCCGGCGCTGCCGTTTGTAATATTCCTGGCGCTGCCTGTGCATGTGTTCGGGCCCGCTACTTGTGTATTAGGCCGGCGCTGCCTGTGAGTTAGTCCTGCTCCGCCTTTTGCATTAGTCCTGGCTCCCCTGTGCATAGCGGGCCGCCTTTCATTAGTCCGCTCCGGGCCTTGGCATTATCCGCGCCGCCATTTGTATTAGCCGGAGCCGCGCGCCTGGCATTAGTCCGGCGCCGCCTGTGCATTAGTCCGGCGCCGCCTGTGCATTAGTCCGGCGCTGCCTGTGCATTAGCCGCTGCTGCATTGTATTAGTCGCGGCGCTCTGTGCATTATCCTGCGCTGCTGTGGCATTATCGCGCCCGCCTGTGTAAGAATGGTGGTGAAAAATTAAAGCCGTGCGTCCCCACAGCTGCTTTAAAAATACATTTTTTTGGACACGTGACCTTTTAATAATCCGCTTTAACCTTTCCCCGGTGAGATTAATTTTGCATTTTTACGGGTTTTTAAACCCGCGTTAAGTGCAGCGCCCATTCACCTATTAACCCTCTCACTGCATAGAGACGCAGCATATTAGTCAAAACATTGGTTTGCGAGCTCAGATTCCAACAACAAACCGCGCCTCTAGCGAAAACCTATCGGTCCATACCAGGCTGCTTCACTCGGGCCTCGCTGAGCGCGGCTTAGGCGCTTTACTTCATGATGGATGCTGCGCGGCCAATCGGCGATAGCTCCTCGTCACGTTACGCGCTTCCAATCGTGCTGCTTGGGTGATTACAAAGCAATTGATTTAGCGTCGCTCGAGCACAGTCCAATGCCACAACGCGCATACGCGCACATACTCCAGGATGACGCACACAGACCGCACACATAACGCACAGACGCCACACCCCATCGCAGGGCAAAATTCTCTGCATCGCCTGTGCTCGCGGTGGATCGTTTGGTACGTCAGCCAACCCCCCGGGACCTCACCGCGCTCAGAGCGCGCATCAAGGCGCCAGCAGTGCCGCCGCTCGGTGACAGTGTGTTGGTTGTATTCGGACTCCGAGGGTTTCTTTTATATATGAAAATCTAAACTTCATAACTTTTTTGTTGGGGGGGGGAGGGGGGATTAAAGAATAATCAACTGTGTTTGAAAGGGGACGTCACCTTTAACCGGGAACAAACCGTTTTTCCCCACAAGCGCACAGAGATTGGCTACAGATACATGTCCCCTGCTCACCGCCACGCCCCCCGCCACACAACACACCACCACTTTGTAACCGTATGCTGCTTGTTACCACCGAGTGGGGGGGGGTACTCCAGTACGCAATGGCCACCAACAGGTCAGGAATTTCAGGCTATTCCCTCCCTGCTTCAGCACGTTACTAGTTAATTGAACCACAGGTGTTCAATCATCCCAGCTTCAGGACAGTGGGTGGATTGTGGGTTTGCCAACGGAGGATTTCTGGGACAGACATGCACAACTATTATTCCGGAACTCTAAATAAACCCCTTTATTTCATGTCGCGCTTTCTCCCACTGGGAACCACAGCTCGTTACCAGTTACAATCGCATACGCAGCACCTAGGAATTACAGACCCGGCCCCCCATGCCCCGCCGCGCTTACAATCTATGGTTTGGTGCCAGAAGTCACAGGGATAAGAACTCAAGTCGCAAGGAATTGAACCAGGCTCCCCGTGCTTTGATTTAGTCTTGTCTGTTACTCATGAGCCCTTCTCCATCCGTATGGCACATCAATGCTTCTGTAGTTTTCACCCCCACCGCACCTTGTGCAAATGTTCTTATTCTTAGGCGGGGGTGAACCCTTTACAGTGCTAGGTCCCGTGTAACAAGCACATTGTTGGGTTTTTGTTCTTTTCAAAGCACTTCCCTTTTTTTTTCTCCCATTTCATCATCCTCCACAAACTGTCAACACGGCCGGTGCATGATGATGTCAACGTTATTTTTATGCAGGGCCTTTAAATATGCCTCCAGTTTCTACGGATCTCTGTCACTTTGGAAAATAGCCGCGATTTCCTAGTTAGATATGGGGTCTGTTTGTTCAGCCCCCGCAAAAACGTCACGCTTTGTATTGAATTGTCGTGGATCCCAACTTAAAGATTTTCAAATTAATACGTTTAATCAATCGCACACTGTGTGGCGAATGTCCAGGCGCTTTCATTGTGTCGCAAACCACACCTCCGGATTGTCAATGAGAGGTGGGTGGAAATACAAGGCAGCAGGAGACCCCCCCAAGGCTGAGTCTCACAGGGGTCACAGCACAGCTGGCTGTCATCTTCATCACTGTGTACCATGGGGAGGGGACTATGAGGGGAGGGAGAATATAATGATATAGAGGGTGTAAAGTGAACAAAGTGATAGGGAGGATGGGAAAAGATAAGCGAGAGCGGTGGTTGTAAAGTGATACAGGAGGTGAGAGAGATCATCGAGAGAAAGAGAGATAAGAGAACAGCCAGCAGGGGATAGGGGAATTAAGAGAGTTGATTTGTGCAGTCGCGATAGGGGGAATCGTGGGGAAGTATAGCATATGGGGTAGTGGTGAAGAGAGAGAGTGGGTAGTGGAAGTCGAGTCGGGGGTCGTGGGGAATTCGCGCGAGTGGGTCTGGGAATCTCGAGCTGGGTGTTAGTGGGGACGTCTATGAGCGGGGGTGTAGGAGGGGCCTTAGGCTCAGTGGGGGGTTGGGGCCGAGTCGACAGCATGGGGGTCGTTGTGTCATTCGCGCCTCTGTGTGTGTTTGGCGTCGCGCCGGCGTTGGTGTCTTTGGGTACCTTCGCGCGCGGTGTAGTGGGGCGTCGCGCGTATGGGTCGTGGGCCTCGCGCGGGGTGTCGTGGGGCTTCGCCTCTCTACGGGGGGACTGTGCCCGGCCTTCGCGCCGGGAGGGCTCTGGGTCCGGTCCGCGCGGCGGGGCTCTTGGAGCCTTCTCGCGCTGGTGCTCTGAGGGCCGTCTCGCGCGGGTAGGCTCGTGGGACGATCGCGGCGCGGGGGGCTCGTGTGGCCGGTGCGCGCGTGGGATCTCTTGGGGCCGTCGCGCGTCGTGGGGCATCTTGTGGCCCGTCGACCCTCTGGGGGGCTGTGAGGGCCTTCGCGCGGTGGGGAGGATCAGTGGTGAGCCGTCGCCGGGGGCCTTTGGGCCGTCTCGCTCGGCTGTGTTGCAACGCCGTCTCGCCGGGGTGTCTCTGGGGCTCGTCGCGCGCTGATCAGGCTCATTGTGCACTCTCTCGCGGGGGTCTCAGTGGTTACCGTCTCGCGCGGGTGGCATCCGTGGGGAGTCCGGCCCGGGGCGCTCTTGGGCCGATCGCAGCGCGGTGGCGTCGTGCAGGAAGCCGTCGCGCGCGGGGGGACATCTGTGGGCCGTCTCGCGCGGGGGCTCGTGGGCGTCCGCGCGGGTGGCTCTGGGGGCCTCGCGCCCGGGGCTCTGGTTCCGTCCGCTCGCGGTACTCGTGAGGCCGTCTCGAGCGCGGTGGCTCTGGTGAGTCCCCCGCTTGGTTGCTCGGTGGGGCCGTCGCGCGGGTATCTGTGTGGTGCCGTCGCGCACGACGGGGGGCTACGGTGGGCCGTCAGCGAGGGGGGTCTGTGGGCCTCGATCGCGTTGGGACGTGGGGCAAGTCGGCGCGACGGGGGCTCGTTGGGCCTACGCTCGCGGGGGCTCTGTGCCGATCGCGCGGCGTATGTCCCTGGGTCCGTCCGCGCTCGGTGGCTCTGGGTCTTCGCGCGAGGGGGCTCTTTGTGCCGTCGCGCGCTGGGGGGCTGCTTGGTCCGTCGCGCGCGGTGGCTCGTGGGCCGGTCCTCGTGGGGCTCCTTGTTGCCAGTCCGCGCTGGGGGCATCTTAGGTCCGTCGCGCTTGGGGTGCTCGTGGCCGTACCACAGCTGGGAATGATCGGGGGTTGGGATGGTGGGAAGTACAGCTTGGGGCTTCTTGGAGGGTTATCGGGTGTCCTTCTCTATTGGGGGACCCTTGTGGAGGTTGGTTTCCCTGGGGTAACAGCCCCACCGATCATAATCTCAGGTTCCAATGTGAAAAAAAAAAAAAAAAAAAAAACACAATTCCCTCCCCCTGCCGCGGGTGCATCACAGGTCTCCCCACTTACAACTGGGGGCATCACCGGCGGCACGCCCGCCCGGGGGTGCATCACATGCTGCACCCCTGACACGGGGGCTCACAGGCCGCCCCCCTGACAGGGGCCTCACAGGCTGCACCCAGCTGGACCGATGGCATCACCGGGCCCCCCCACGACACGGGGGCACACAGGCTGCACCCCACTGACACGTGCATCACAGGCTGCACCGCCCTTACCTGCTGGTGCAGTCAGCAGGGCTTCACCCCCTTCATGGGGTCATCACCGCTGCGCCCACTGACGACTGGGTCATCACCGGCCCCACTGACACGGGGGCATCAACAGCACCCACTGCCGGGTCATCACCGCCCCCACTTCACGGGCATCACAGGCACCCCTGACACGGGGCAAATCCCGTCACCCACTGAAGGAGCATCACCGGCTGCACCCCGACACGGGGCATGCACAGGCACCCCCTGACAGACGGGGGCATCACGCTCACCCACTGACACGGTCATCACCGGCTTGCAACCCACTACAGAGGACGGGGTGAGCATCAAGTAGGCAGCCCTGACACGTGGGCATACAGGCGTGCCCCACTGACAACGGTGGCATCACAGCTCACCCACTACACGAGCATCACATTCACGGCTGCAACCCACTGACACGGGGGCATCACAGCTTCACCCCTGACACGATGGCAACAAGGCACCACACTGACACTGGGCATCCAGGCTGCATCCCACTGACCACGTGGTCATCACATCGCCCTCTCACGGGGGCATCACATCACCCACCGCCACGGGGGTCATCAACCACTCACCCTTACAACGGTGTGTCATCACAGCACACAGGCACCACTGACCGGGGCATCACGGCACCCACGACACTGGGGCATCACAGCATCCACTACACGTGGGTCATCACAGCTCCTCCATGAAACACGGGGGCATCACAGGCTCACCACTGCACGTGGGCATCACAGGCTGCACCCACTGACACGTGGCATCACATTCCGTCCCCACTTCACTGTGGCTGCACATGCTTCCCCACACTGACAACTTCAATCAGCAGGCTGCACCCACTGACACGGGGCTCACAGGCGCACCCATGACACGGGGTCATCACAGCGCACCACTGACAGGGGACTTACAGCCACATGCTTGCGACCGTGTCCCACAGACGGCTGGCGCCCACTACCATCTCAGGGACATAGCCCCTCCCGTCCTGCACAATCCCGTTGCACTTAACACACCCCTGCACAAGCCCCTGGGGTCTCTGATACCTGACTGACCTGCCGTTAGCCGAGTCCGTGGGGTTATTCCTGCCAGCCCCCTGCCTCCGGGAAGCTGCAGGTGTGGGAACCCTTTGACATCCATACACACCATCACCACCATTGAGCCAAGGTATTCCACGCTAGACCTCCTCCCCCCGCGCGGGCGTCACAGTGCGGAGAGTGCGGGAGCGTAACACACGGCATCCCGGGTATTGATAGCGCGGGGGCGCTCGCGCGTGCACACACAGTGCCGGCGTGGGCGCACACTGTTCACACACCACCGCGGGGGCTCGCGGCTGGCACACTCCCCGCCTCTATATATATAACTAAAACTTATAATGAAATATCTTAATAATTATTCATGTCTTTGTATTATTAATACTTTATAACTTTATTATTTTATTAGTAATGTTTATATAATTCTCCAGAGGCTAAGGTTAATACAAAATCCTCTCCGCGCCCCCCCCCCCCATGAAGCCCCCCCTTGCACCCCCGTGGAGCGCTGCGTGGGGTTTTAGGGCCGCGCATTTAATCACGTCCCTCGCTGCCGATTCTTTCTCTGCAGTCACAAGATTATAATCCGGCCTTTCATTACCGAGCTGTGGGCTGACCCCGTTCATTACGGGGGGGGGGGGCGCTGACCCTTCGAGTACCCAAGGTGGGGAGGGGGGGCGTGACCCGTTCCGTACCGGGGTTTAGTGTGGGCTCTGCCCGTTCATTCCGGGGGAGGGGGGGCGCTGACCCGGTCATACCCGGGGGGGTGGGTGGGCCGCTGACCGTTCACGTAAACAAACCGAGACGCCGGCGTGGGGGGGCGCGACCCGTTCAGTCCCGGAAAAAGGGGTTGTGGGCGCTTACGCCGTTCAGTACTCTGGTGTGTGGGGGGCGCTGACCCGTATCAGTATACCCAAATGTGTGGGTTGGGGTGGGCTGACCCTTCATTAGGGGGGTAATTGGTTGGCTTGGTGGTTGGCTTGGGGGGGGGGGGGGTGGGGCTGACCGCTTCAGTACCGGGAGGAGAGAAGAAAAGAATGGACCACGGGCGTAAACGGATACGCGGCGGCAGAGGTAAACCAAAAAAGAACAATATGAGGAAGAAAAGAAGTGAGCGATGAGTTGGTTGGTGTGTGAAAATAATGGATGGTTGGGGTGCTGACGCCCTTCAGTAACCGGGGGGGGGGGTTCACATTCACCAGGTAACCTATTCCCAGAATCCCCGATGAAGCCTGGAGGATACTCTTAGCCTGGGCGCCTGCCAAATGTAATTCAGCCAAGTAAGGGAACAGTTCACGGATCACAGCAGTACGTGAACCAGGTAAGGTCACAGGTACGGTCAAGCAAGCAAGGAAGGTGAAACAGGTAAGAGGCCGGTAATTCACAATTTCCGGTCAGCAAGGTAAGGGGAACAAGGTAAGGCCGGTAAGGTCAGTAAGGTAAGGCCGGTAAGGTAAGGGGAACAAGGTAAGGCCGGTAAGGTAAGGAAGGTGAGGCCAGTAGGTAAGCGCATAAGTAATGGAACAAGGTAAGGTAAGGTAAGGCCATAGTTAAGGTCGTGGTAGGCCAGAAGGTAGGTCAGTAATTAATGTCAGTAATTGGGACCCAGGTAGGTAAGGGAAGGCCAGAAAGGTAAGGTCATAAGGAAGGTCGTATGAATTCAGTACTGGGAACAAAGGTAAGGCCAGAAAGGTAAGTCATAAGATAAGGCCCGGTAATTCCAGTAAGGTTAAGTCAGTAGGAAGTTCAGTAAGGTAAGGTCAGTAAGCAAGGCTGATAAGTCATTAATATAGGCCGTTAAGGTCATAAGGCCCGTTCTATACTGCTGCGCCGTGCGAACAACAGCTGCACTTGCCGCATGCTAATTTCCCTGTTTTAATAAGAGCCTGAGCTCACCGTTACTGTGTGTGTTGTGGGGTGTGTTGTGTGTGGTTTTTTGTGTGTGTGTGTGTGTGTGTGGGTTTTGTGTGTGTGTGTGTGTGGTAGTTTGTTGTGGGTTGTGTGTGTTTGTGTGGTGTGTGTGCATGGGTTTTGTGAGTGAAGAACGTCCTATAAGAGTGTTTAAAGAAAAAAAGTTTTAATACTAATTTTTTATTTTTATTTGTGCACTCATTGGCACACACGCACACACCCATCCATACATACATGCACACACCCTTCCATACAAACATACACGCACGCACACACACATCCATACAAACAACCATACACACCCATACACCCATACACACCCACGCATCCATACCCAAACACATACAGCACCACATCAAAACACGCATCCATACAAACACCTACACCACATACACCCACAGTCCATACAACCCCCATATCACAACGCCTAACACCCATACCCACACACGCATCCTACAAACACTTATACCCACCCACCCCAACCACCACACCATCTACCCATCACCAGACACACATTTGACGCCGGTAGTGGCGCAAATATCCTTCCCACCATCTTCCCCGCCCATCCCGCCGCCGGCGCTCACGGCCCTTGATAGAAGGGCTGTCTGACCTCAACCATCACACGCCGTCGCTCGCCACCGCCACTAAGAGAGCCAGCCTAAGTTAAGGTCAGTAAGGTAAGGTCAGTAAGGTAAGGTCGACAAGGTAGGCCAGTAATTTTTAGGTCATAAGGTAAGTCATTAGGTCAGTATCATAAGGTAGGTCGACCGGGTAGGTCAATTAAGGTCAGTAAAGGTATCCTAAGTTTAAGGGTCAGAACGGTAGGGTCGGTAAGGGCTGTAAGTAAGCTCATGTAAGTTAAAGACAGGCCATTAGTAAGTCAGTAAAGGGTCAATAGGTAAGTTCACAAGTAAGGTCCGTAAGGTAAGGTCCAAGGTACGGGTCGTAAGGTAGGTGATACGGTATGTCGTAATCCGTAAGGTAGGTGAGTAGGTACGGTCAGTTTAAAAAGGGGTAAGAGTCATAAGGTAAAGATTCAGTAGTTTTAAGGGTCGGTAAGGTCAAGTAAAGGCCGTAGGTGCGTAGAGGTTATTGTAGAAGGTAAGGTCGGTAATTAAGTCGGTAAGGGTCAGTATTAAAGTCACAATGTAGGTCAGTAAGTTAAGGGTCGTACGTTCAGTAAGGTAAGGCCTGAAGGTCCTAAGGTGAGGTCGCAAGGAAGGTCAGCAAGGTAAGGTCAGTAAGTTAAGGTGAGTAAGGTAAGGTCAGTAAGGTAAGGTCGTTAAGGTCAGTAAGGTAAGGTGAGTAAGGTAAGGTCGTTAAGTCAGTGAAGGTAAGTGAGTAGTCCGGTCGGTAATCTAAGTAGGTCATAAGTCTGTCAGTAGTTAAGTCGTAAAGGTCATAGTAATATGCCTTTAAGTTCGACAAGGTAAAGTCGTAGTTATGGTCAGTAGGTACAAGGCCAGGTAGGTAGGGTAAAGGTCACAGTTAAGGTCGGTAATTAAGGTCCGACAAGTAAGGTCGTAGATAAGTCAGAAGGTCAGGTCAGTAGGGTCAGGTCAGTGAATGTAACGTTCAGCAAGGTAAGTCAGCAAGGTAGCTACGGCGTAATTAAGGTCGTAAGGTAGGTCAGTAAACAAGAGCATTAGGTAAGTCAGTAATTACGGTTCAGCAAGGTAAGGTCAGTAAGTTAAGGCCAGTAAGTTGGATAGGAAGACCAGTCCGTAAAGATCGTAGTCATAAGGTAATTCATCAAGGTATTGGTTCATAAGATTAGGTCGACAGACGTGCGTAGTTAAGGTCGGTAATTAAGGTCCGACAGGTAAGGTCATAAGTAAGTCAGTAATGTAGGAGGTCCGCAGGTAATGACGTAAGGTCAGTAAATTAAGGCCAGTAAGGTAAGGTCAGTAAGGTAAGGTTCATCAGGTAAGGCCAGTAAGTTAAGGCCAGTAAGGTAAGGCCAGTAAGGTAAGGCCAGTAAGGTAAGGTCGGTAAGGTCAGTAAGTTAAGGCCAGTAAAAGTGGTAGGTAAGGTCCTAAGTTCGGCCAGATAGGTAATTCATTAAGACAAGGTTGGCATGTAAGGTAAGGTCAGCAGGGTAGGTCATAAGTTACGGTCATAAGTAAGGTCGGTAAGGTTCCAGTACGGTAAGTTCATAAGGTAAGTAGTAGGTAGGTCGGCCCTGGCAGTGCTACCTGGAACTTTCTATTTATTTACGATTTTTGCTTCAGATCCTCACATTTCAGAGGGACCAAGTGGTGACCGCACCAAACACCACACTACACAACACACACACCAACAGCAACACCACCACACACCCCACACAACACACCCACACACACACACCAACACGACCACCCTACCGGAGCTCCACACACACACACACACACCCCCACAACACCCACACACACACACACACACACACACCTACCGTCATCACACACACACACACCCAGCATCTCACCAGCAACAAACGCTTACGCAACATCTCTCCCAGAGGGGGCTCACACCTTACCCGCATCTCACACTCATCATACACACATCCCACATCACACACACCCGCATCACACCCACAATACTGAGGCTAGCATACACTACACCCACACAGCACACAAACCCTGCATTTCACACATCTACCAGCATCACACCGCCACCTTCCCGCACGCACCATACACCACAACACCACACATAGCATCTCACACCCACCATCCCCATGCATTTCTCATAAGCTCACTATCTCAGAACAGAAAGGTAATTGCAGATTCCACCCCAGCATGGCTGCACTATTGATGCTGAATTTGAATGAGTCACTTCCCAAAGCCCCCCGGAAAATGGACAGAATAATGGATCTAAATATTTGTATTACCAGGTGTCGGCTCCGTGTGACTTGGGAAGCACTTTATCTCCCTGTGCCTCAGGCACCAGACACAGAGTGTAATCTCTGCGGGCAGGGTCCTTTCTGTTAACATTCTACGTGGGCGTACCAGCGGCGTTCACTGTAATGTGTGAACGCGCTTTTTATGTCCCGGTGGGAGAAAACGCTCTTTAATAATTATTAGTTCTCTCACCCCAACAAATGTAAAATCCGGTTTCCCCCATAGAAATTTTGGGCGCAGGGCCTTACTCCGTTTGCGTGCGCTGCCACCCGGTGGCATCTTGTGTTATTAGCAGCGCCCTGTACAATTTATATATAATGATCACTTTGAATTAGATACAGTATTCACTTAACCGTACTGTGCAAGCGAGGGCTATGCATGTTCCTTAGAAAATATTTTAACAGCTTAGAGGATTAGAAGACAAGTAAAACTATATCCACTAGAATATACAACAAAAATGGCAATTTATTTAATTTTTGTATATATAAATCGCAAGGTGAATGCATCCTGCGATAAGTGACTGGGTGGGGTGGTTTTGACTGGTGGGTGAGTTAGTTGACGGTGGGTTAGTTAGTACTGGGTGAGTGAGTATAGTGACTGGGTGGTTTGTTATGGGACTGGGGAGTGAGTTAGTGACTGCGTGTACTGGACGGGGGGAGTGAAGTAGTGACGGGTGTGTAGTGTAGTGAGTACTGGTGCGTTAGTACGGTGGTATGACTGGGTTGAGTTATTGACTGGGTTGGTGCGTTTTAAGTGACTGGGTGGGTGAGTTAGTGACGGGTTTGGTATTATGACTGGGTGCGTTAGTGGTGGGGGGGTAAAGTTAGTGGGTGGGGTGAGTTGGTGGGTGGGTGAGTAAGGTGGGCTTGGTGGTTAGTATGGGGTGGTTGGGTTGGTGAGTTTTCTTGAGTTAGTTGCTGGGTGGGTGAGTAGTGACTTGGTGGGTGGTGGAGTATACTGGTGGTGCGTTGGGACTGTGTGGGTGAGTAGTGACCCGGGTGGGTGATTTTGACTGGTTGGTGCAGTGCGTGATGTGAGTTAAGTGGGTGGGTAGTTAGGGACTGTGGCAGTTATGTGACTGGTGTTTGGACTAGTTATGACGTGTGGAGGGGTTGCGTGAGTTAGTGATTGGTTGGCTAGTTCTTGACTGGTGGGTGGGGGATGGGTGGGTTGGTTTAGTTAGTGGTTTGGGTAGTTATTGGACTGGGTGGGTTGTTAGTTTTAGTTACTTGTGGTGAGTAAGTGACGGGTGGTTGAGTAGTTAGCTGGTGATTGGTTAGTGACTGGTGGGTGAGTTAGTGACTGGGTGATTGAGTAGTGACTGGTGATTCGTGACTGGGTACTTGAGTGAGTGAGTTATTGGGTGGTGAGTGAGTGACTGGGGAGTGGATTTGCGTGCTGGTGGGGTGAGTACTGGTGAGTTAGTGACTTGGTGGGTGAGTTAGTGACTGGGTGGGTGAGTTGTGACTTGGGTGGGTGAAGATTTAGTTACTGGGTGAGAAGTGAGTTCGTGCTCTTGGTGAGTTGTGGTGGGTGGGTGTGAGTTCGTGGTGGAGTGCGTTCGTGGGGGGTGACTTTCGGCTTTGTGGTTCGGTTCTGGGTGGTTGGGTGTGTGCGTTATTTTTGCGTTCTTGCCTTGGTTGTGTGCTTCGTGCCTGGGTTGTGTGGTGCTCTTCGTGCCTGGGAGGGTGATTAGAGACTGGTGTTTGAGTTGTGACTGGTGGTGAGATAGTGACTGGGTTGGTGGGTGAGTTTAGTGACATGGGTCTGTGACGTTCGTAGGTGCGTTAAGTTACTGGGTGGGTGAGTTAGTACTGGTGGGTGGTTGAGTGAGTTGTTACTGGGTGGGTTAGTTTAGTGGACTGGGTGGGTGAGTGAGTTTGATGGGTTGTGACGTGAGTTAGTCACTGGTGGGGAGTTAGTGTCTGTGTGGGTGTTAGTGACCGTGGGTGAGCGAGTTAGTGCGGGTTGTTGTTGCTTAGTTAGTGCCAGGAGTGGTCGAGTATTTACGGTGGGGGGTGAGTGGTGTGGGTGGGGGTTAACGTTGTGAGTGGGGGTTGGGTAAAGTTAGAAGTTACCGGGTGGGTGGGTAAGTTAGTGCCTGGTGGGTAGAGTTATGAACTGGGTGGTTGAATTATTGACTGGGTGGTTGAGTAACGTGCCTGGGTGGTTTATTTCGTGACTGGTGGTTGAGTTAGTGACTGGGTGGTTGAGTTAGTAGACTGGTGGTTTGAGTTAGTGACTGGGGGGTTGGCATGGTTTGGCGACTGTGGGTGGTTAGCGGCACGGGGGGGGGGAAGTTACGACCTTCAGCCCCAGCTGCGCCCGACACTGCTGCTGCTGCTCCGCCCCCCATCATGTTTGAGGTGGAGTTCGGGCGAGGGTGACGTGGCCGCCGGGTTGTGTTTCCGGGCGGTAGGAGCGGAGAGGGTGTGCGGCTGTGGCGCCCCTGATGTCTTGTGAGGTGAAGGATCATGGCTGCGGCCAGTGGCAGCGATCATCCACTGTAAGCGGGCAGAAGTGGGCACATCACCGGCCGCACCCCCCCCCGGGACAGCGCACGCCCCGGCAGTGACACCACACACACTAACTCACCCACCCAGTCACTAACTCACCCCCACCCTCATAACATCACCCACCCAGTCACTACTCACCTCACCCACCCCAGTACCCTAACTCACGCCCACCCTTCACTAACTCACCACCCACCCGTCACCTAACTCACCACCCACCCAGTCCCTAACCAAAATACCACCCACCCCCAATCCACAATACTCCCACCAGCCCACAGCTCACCATCACACTCCCCCCCCCCATACACTGCTCACCCCACCACACTAAACTCCCACCACCGCCTCACCTAACTCACACCCACCCAGTCCTCCACCTACTCACCTCCCCCACCCAGTCCTACACCCACCCATCCCTACCATCACACCCCCCCTCCTAACTCCTCACGTCACTCACCGCCCACCCATCACTAACTCACCACCACCCAGTCCTAACTCACCCACCCCACAGTCACTAACCATCACAACCCGAGACCCGTCAATAACTCACCCACCCAGTCACTAACTCTACCCACCCGTCACTACTCACCCCCCAGTTCACTAACTCACCACCAGAGAGTCACTCACTCTCCCACCCATCACTCACCCGACCCCAGTCACTGACCACCCACCCAGCGCACTAACTCACTCACTCCCACCCACTTCACTCTACTCTATCACTAACTCGCCACGTCACTAACTCACCCACCCATCACTAACTCCCACCCATTCACTAACTCACCCACCCAGTCACTAACTCCCCCCACCCAGTCACTAACAACTGTCACCCCCCCCCATCCACTAACCCACCCCCCCTGGCACTAACTCACCCACCAGTCACTAACTCCAATAACTCACCCAACCCCCCATTACAATAACTACCCACGCCATTACCCTACTCCCACCCCAACTACCCACCCATCACACTACCCCCCCCCACGATCCTATAACCCCATTCCCAACTCACCAACCCTCAGCTACTCACCCACCCCCCGTCCAACTACCCACCCACCCGTCACTAACTCACCCCACTTTCATCACTATCCACTCAACGTCACTCACGTCTCGACTTCGCACTACTCCCACACCATACTCACTCCAGTCCACCCAGTCCATCCCTCTCACTCACACCCTCACTCACCAGTCAACTCACCCACCCCGTTCCTACTCACTCACCCACACTAACTCACCCCAGTCACTCAACTCTAACTCACCCACCCAGTCACACTACCTACCCCCCAGTCACTACTCACACGCCACCAGTCACTAACTCACTCACCCACCCAGTCACTAACTCACTCACCCACCCAGTCACTAACTCACCCAGTCACTAACTCACTCACCCAGTCACTTACTCACTCACCCAGTCACTTACTCACTCACCCAGTCACTTACCCACTCACCCAGTCACTCACCCACCCACCCAGTCACTAACTCACCCAGTCACTAACTCACCCAGTCACTAACTCACCCACCCAGTCACTAACTCACCCACCCACTAACTCACTCACCCACCCACTCACTAACTCACCCACCCACTCACTAACTCACCCACCCAGTCACTAGCTGAGAGACCCTGCTCACTAACTCACTTACCCGCCCTCACTAACTCACCCGCTCGCTCACTCACTCGCCCGCTGACTAACTCACCCGCCCACTGACTAACTCACCCGCCCAGTCACTAACTGACTAACTCACCCGCCCAGTCACTAACTCACCCACCCAGTCACTAACTCACCCACCCACAGAGAGAGGGCAATGGGGAGCAGAGATAGGGGGTGAGTGGTCAGAGAGGGGGAGCGGGACCATTCAATCCCGGGCAATGCCGGGTGTATCAGCTAGTAAATATATATATATATAGCAAATAAAAACATCACATGTGAGCACATTCACATGTCTTAGACAGGTCTGCACCCCTGCCTTTAACCATTATCACCTAGCATACAGTGCTTCCACTGCAGCAAGGGATTCTGGGAAATGACATGCAAATGAGCACACCGTGTCACCTTTTGCCTGAAATCCATTTTGCATGGAACCCTTATTTATATTATATGTTATATATATTGTGATGTGTTCAAGCAAAAGGTATCTGAGGGGAGGTAGATCGGGCCCAGGCACCTTCCAGGGTGTGTTCCCTTCCGTCTCACCTGCGCCCTCATTAGTGAGCTGCAATGTAAGGCTACGGTCCCGGTCCTCCCGCCTGCACGCGCGCCTGGCGGCATGGAGGCGCGTGTAGAGACTACAGCCGCGATCGGCGGTCTGTAGGGGAGATCTAGGGAGAGCACGGGGGGGAGCACGGCCATGACCTGGGCATATCTGCCCTGCCATTGGCTGCGCATAGCCATGTGACCGCATCGCGGGAAGACAAAAAATTATTGTCTCCACTGCCAGCGTACGCGTCACCGCGTTTTGCGCGCCCACACACACACACAGCCACTGGGGCCTGCCCCATCTCACACCGTGTGTGTGTGATGCTTGGTCAGTGCAGGGGGGTGTGAGAGATGCTGTATGTACGGTGTGTGGCGTGTGATGCGGAGTATGCATGTATGTGTGAGATGCTGGCTATGTGTGTGTGTGTGTGATAGATGATCTGTGTGTGTAATGCTTGGTCAGTGCGGGGGGTGTGTGAGAGATGCTGTATGTACGGTATATGTGTGTGTGTGATGCTGTGTATGTGTTTGTGTGTATGATGCTGGGTATGCGTGTGTGTGTGATGCTGACTGTGTGTGTGTGTGTGTGGTGTGTGTGTGTGTGTGTGTGTGCTGACTGTGTGTGTGTGTGATGCTGTGTGTGTGTGGGGTGTGTGGTGTGTGTGTGGTGTGATGGCTTGGTCCCAGTGCGGGTGGGTGTGAGAGATGCCTGTATGGGTTTGTGTATGATGCTGGTATGCATGATGTGTGAGATGATTAATGTGTGTGTGTGTGATAGTGTGATCTTGTGGTGTGTGTTGTGCGTGATGCTGGTCAGGGGGGGCGGGGGGATTGTGTGAGAGATTGACGAAGTTGGTATGTACGGTATGATGGGTGGTGTGTGAGCTGTGTAGGTTATTGATGTGATGTTCGGGGTAGCGTGTGTGTGTGTGTGTGTGGTGATGCTGAGTGTGGTGTGGGTGTGTGGTGGGTGTGTGTGTGTGTGTGTGTGGTGTGGTGTGAGTGATGACTGACGTGTGTGTGTGTGATGTGTGTGGGATGTGTTTGTGGTGTGGTGTGTGTTTGGTGTGTCGTGTTGTGTGGTGGTGTGTGTGTTTGTTGGTGATGCTGTAGTGCGGGGGGTGTGAGATGCTGTATGTGTGTGTGTGTGTGTATGATGCTTGGTATGCATGTAGTGTTGAGATGCTTACTATGTGTGTGTGTGTGATAGGTGATCTGTGTGTGTGTGTGTGTGTGTGATGCTGTAGTGAGGGTGTTCCGTGTGTTGAGAGCTGATCTGTATGTACGGTAGATGTGTGGTGTGTGATGGGGTGTATGTGTTTGTTGGTATGATGATGGGTAGAGGTGTGTGGTGATGATGACTGTGCTGTGTGTGGTGGTGTGTGTGTGTGGTGTGTGGTGTGTGGTGTGGGTGTGTGTGTGTGGTGTGTGTGTGTTGTGGTGTGTGTGATGGACTTGGTGATGAGAAAGGATGTGTGTGTGATGTATGACTGTGTGTGTGTGTGTGATGCTGACTGATGTGTGTGATGTTGTGCTGACCTTGTGTGTGTGTGTGTGGGTGTGTGTGTGGTGTGTGTGTTGGTGTGTGTGTGTGTGGGGTGTGTGTGTGTGTGTGTGTGTGTGTGTGCTGTGTGATGACTTGGTCAGTCGCGAGGGGGGTGTGAGAGAGCTGTATGTATGTGTGTGTGTGATGATGCTTGGTATGCATGTATGTGTGAGATGCCTACTAGGTGTTGTGTGTGATAGGTTGATCTGTTGGTGTGTGGGTGATGCTTGGTCAGTGCGGGGGGGTGTGTGAGAGAGATTGCGTATGTACGGGTCGTGTGGTGTATGATGCTGTGTGTTTGTATGTGTGGTGTGGGTGATGCTGGCTGTGTGTGTGAAGAAGCTGTGCTTGTGAGTGGGTAGCGCAGCCCGCCGTTCCCCCCTGGGACTCGGCACAGACCGTTCCCCATGCTGCTGTGCTGATCTGAAGGCACATACAGTACACAGACAGCCCTGTGAGAGACTGCCAGGGGAGCTGCTCCCTGTCCTCAGGTAGTGCCAGGAGGGGAAAGAGCTCAGCCCTCCCACGATTAGTAAGTGACTAAGATGCATTAGTCAGCACTCACTCAGTGGCGTTAGGTCCTTTTATGTATTTTGTTTCCTGATTTGTACCCTGTAAATAATCCCCGTGCACCAAACTCTACTTTTCCTGCCTTTGATCTGGGACAAAAGATCCTGCGGTGTGACAGTGGCATCACTATAAATATATATATTTATACACCTACTTATCCTGACCTTGTTGTTACATCTCAGTGGAAGTACTGCAAATATTTGTTTCTTTACATCCAGATCTAAGACCAGAGAAAACATTTTTTTTCCGCTTTAAATGCATTGTCCACGAAAATGCCAAGACGCCGTGTCACCTCGTTTTAATTAAGAGTATCAGAAAAATGTTAAAACACACTTAGAGTGTAAGCTCCCCGGGCAGGGATTTCCTTTCCTATTGTCTGACTTTGCTGCGCTTATTGTATTATTATAATTCCCTGTACTGTATTGTCGGTTTGTAAAGCGATGAGTACACTTTGGGCACTATACAGTGTATATATATATATATATTCACGTCTTAGACAGGTCTGCAACCCTACCCTTCACCATTATCACCTAGCATACAGCGCTTCCACTGCAGCAAGGGATTCTGGGAAATGGCATGCCGCCAATGGCCACTTCTACAGTAGCTTTTATTACTGGGCAGGGGGTTCATTTACGGCGTTTTAGGGTTATCGATGAAGTGGCCGCTCGGCAGCTTCCGCAGCAAAACAGACGCAACCAAATATCCTAGACCGTGTATTAGACCAGGGGTGCGCAAACTGGGGGACGGGACGACAGATGCGGCGGTTAGAGGCCCCGCGCTCTACCGCAAGGCATTTAAATTAAATGCTGTGGGACTGCGCGAGGCCTCTGTAACACACTTACCGCGATTCAGCCGGCGTTGGGCGACGCAAAGTCAAATTATTAGCGCGGGGTCATGCGACATCACATAAGCCACAGCATCATTTGACACCTGTCACCATGGCAACGCGGGGCCACGTGTCACCGACACTAAGGTAAGGGGGGCACACACAGGCAGGGGGCGGAGCACCTGAAGTTTGCGCACCCCCGTGTATTAGACCAACAGTTCTTACATACTCTTGCTAAATGTGAGATGTTATTTGTGCCTTTTAACCTAAATTTACAAGATTAGACACTTTTTTTGTTTTTAAGAGGCCCAAGTGTTTAATATCTATTCTCAGCAGATATCCGGTCAGAGTTGGAGCACAAGACCCCTTACTAAAAAATTAGCAACGCCCTGTAACCGCTTTCATAGGACAGCGCACGGACTTCGTTAGACGTGAATGCGCTCTTGTTCAGATTGTTATTGCATTACAGATCTGGTTAAATGGATCAGCCCTGAATAATTAGGACCTCAGGTCACTCATGTGCTGCAAAACCACCAAAGTAAAAGCAGCGTCAACAGTCTGCGGAAGAACTAATTATTTCCAGAGGTATATAGGCACCTTTATGCTTAACCCATGCGGTGCTGAAGGGGCCTGCAGCACAAAGCAGATAGGGGTACAGACTTACAGCAGGCTGCAAACACAAGTATTTCCCCCAAAACTAGATTCCCTTCTAAATAGTTACAGAGTAGATGAGGTTGAAAGACCTGCGTCCATCAAGTACAACCTGTGCTACAATTTAGACGACAGATACTTTATCCTATATCCGTACTTACAGTATAATGATCCAGAGGAAGGCAAACAAGAAACCCCAGTCATATCCTCTAATGATATCTCACAAGGGGAAAAATAAATTCCTTGCTAACACCAAATATTGGCAATCAGATTACTCCCTGGATCACCATCCTTCCCGTGTTTACTTATTTGGTATGTCCCCCATATTCCCAACAGAAAGCTTATAACGTTTCCAAAACTAAGGTTTGAGTAATAATGCGTGTCCTCAGTCGGCACATATTAAATAAAATTGCCTCTGATTTAACGCGTGGTGAACTCTGCGCCCTTTGCCTGACTGTGGTTGGAGACTCAGGAGACAGCTTTGCACAGACTTATAACCTCATTAAAAAAAAATTACAAATAAAAGTTCTCTTTAGTGGGTAATCAGTTTGAAATCGACGTGCGGTTTTATAATGTTATTAGATTTTCGTGAGCGCAGGAGACCAGGCCGTCGCCTACAGCGGTGTCCAACACCATCACCGCAGAACAGAAACGCGCGTGTGCGTATCCGGGCGGAGACGTTTACACGGGTAATTATGGCAAAGCCTTTAACTAGGCCAGGATAATGTATTAATGGAGGGATGTGCAACGCCAGGCTCCCAGGACCACCAACAGGTCAGGTTTACAGAATACCCCCGCTTCAGCACAGGTGGCTCCCCCCCTCCCACCACACACACACACACACACACACAGTAGTGTGTGTATAAACTGGCATGCAACGAGGCACAGAAGGGCCCTAATAACGCAACATTTAAACACAAGGGAACAACAATTGTGTACATTTGGGAAATGTTTATTGTACAACAGGAGAGGACGCGGGTCACTTCAGCTCTTTCACAGCCAGACCTGGAGGAGGGAAAAAGAGACGGTAAGAAAATGACAAGCTACAGTGTTCTCTTCAATGATAGCAGGTTTACTGGCTGACCTCTGAAGTGGGAGACCATACCTACACCAGGATTGCCCTACCCATGACACTCTTGAAAGATGTTTAACCCCTTCCAGTCCCCGCTTGGCAGACCCCAGTTCAATGTTGCTTTATTAGATATTTTTTCTATTTCACCATTTATGATTCATGTTGCCCCCTGCCCAGTAACTGCATCCAGCCTTATCAGCGGCCCGCAACGCCGGTTCTATTATTTATTGGAAATAAATTTAAAAAAAGCCTCAGTCCACTGTCCAGAAACCTGGGTTGACCTGTGGTCCCGCAGACCCCCCTGCTTCCAGAGTTGCCCACTGGGCACAAATACTTGCCCGGGAGCACAAAATGGCTGCTGGGTCTCTCCAGCAGCCCATAGAACACTGCACCACCAGAAGATGCTGCAACTTTGTGTGACCACAGTTATATTTATTATGCGAGTCTCATATTATGCAAAGTGCATTATAACAAGACCCCCCCATTGCTAAGCATAGTCCTGCAGCGCAAGGCTTCGATTATACCCGCTCCGGCTGGGTGTGCGCGCGAACTGGCGACGTCAAAGCTATGACATGTGCACTGCAGGCAGGAGGCGACAGTGAGGAGTGGTTCGCCCTCATTGGCTGAACCGCTCACGTGACGCTTCCGTCGCCCGAATAAAACAAAACCCCAGGTCTGTTCTCCGGTCTGCCGCCCTGCAGTTCCTGTCAGCGCGTGCGTCACGCTTGGTATGCGCACTTCAATTGTATGGTTGCCATTTGATTTTGAGCCGAGCTGCGCACTGCGGTCAGCCATTTTGGGTATAACCACAGCCTAAGGAAGGTCTCAGATAGACTCACCGGGGGGAAGGGACTGTTTCAGCTTCTCTGCCTTCTCCTTGTCTGTGATGACCAGTGTGTACAGGTACCGGCTGCACCGCACCTTGAACTTCACATTGTCCTTGTTCTTCTTGATCTTGACAGCTAGGGGCGGGAGAAGGGGGGGGGGGGCGGTACAGGAGGGCAACGTAAAACAAACTAGAAGATGCAAATTCTCTAACATCATGGATGAAAGAAAAGATCTTGGATATAAAGTTAGCCAAGCAGCTGTATCTGTGGTGTTGCTATACTGTAATTGTGAGAACCCTACATTTTGTAAATCTGTGTCCCATTGGGAGAAAAGTGCTACATGAAATAAAGTGACTATATATGAAATGAAGTGATTAAACTTGTACAACACTTAGGTCGCGTCCATACTCCCCGCCACCGCGCCTCTATGAGGCAGGCCATAGAGCGCGCGCTGCACGACCGCGATCCCTGGCCAGACAAAATTATTTGATTTAGTGGCGCGACGGCCATGTCACACGAGCGGTTCAGCCAATGAGGACGTGATGTCACGGGCACGCGTCCCCCACACCATAGGCCACGGATCGCCTCTGGGAAGGGTGCACAAGATGCCACGTGCTCGCCTACTATATCCTCGGCCTTAGAAGCCACGGAAAGCGTTTACTGCACTCTGTATGGTTGAATGAGTAACATGCAATGGATTGTAACTCGTCACTGTCACACTCAAAACAAAAGCCGAAACGGTTCTTGGTAAAACCAAAGCAGATAGAAGGGGCTGTAATATATTTAAGTTTATTAGTAAGTTTGTGTCTTCACTGTAGTAACTTGTTACTGTCAAGTGTTTTAAGTCAGGAGCGGATGGCAATCGATACACACCATGAGAAACATGTACCTTTACTAAAGCAAACAGATCCATCTTCTATAGGCCATTCCATTAAAAATAAAAATTACCCAGCGGGGTCACGCAAACAGGAATACCCCCTACCCTGGGCTGCCAGCAAGATAACCTTTTTGGGTACTGTAATTTATAGCAAAAAAATAACAGTAAAAATACAGACATGGCCGTCTGGGTCATCAATAGAAATAAATGTGCAACCTCGCAAGCCGATTATATAAGTTTTCTACTGGGAAGCCCAGCAGCCATATCTATAGTTTTGCCTGGGGGCCATATTAGGCTACGCATAGTGATGGCGACGTCAGGCTGCGGCCGCTGGAAAAATTCAATTGAGACGACTTCCAGCGATCGCGACGCGCTTACTATAAGCGCACGCGGCGGCAATGTATTTGTTTTGAAGCAGCGTAGCTCACACTATAAGCGGAGCCTAAGTCTCCTGGGCAAGTACCCTTTTGGGGGTCCCTGGAAAATGCACCAGTGTTGAGCTCTGCAGGACCAGCCCCCGTGAGCTTGTAAGGCAATGGTTCCAACTTCAGTCGTCAAGAACCCACAACAGGCCAGGTATTAAAGATACCCCGGGCACAGCACAGGTGGCGGCCATTGTGACAGTCCCCTGTGCTGAAGCAGGGATATCCTTAATTCCCGATACGTTGTGGGATCCTTGAGAACTTGTTGGGCATTGATCGCGCCAAATGAAACAAACGGCACAGATTGCCGCGTCAAGACGCCGTTACACTACGCAGCGCCAATGGCGATCGCGTTACTGGGACGTCACTTACATTTTGCATCTTTTCTCCTGGCTGTAAGCAGGAAGTCCTTGATCTCTTCGATTTTACGAGGCTGGAGAAGAGATATATATATATTGAACACGTGAAATAAGTACAGAGCGCAACACATTGGCGGGCAGGAGTACCATTTATTGTTGGGTCGCATTATAGGGGGTTGGCTCTTCATTTTAGACCACTGCATATCATGGGGCCCCTCAGCAATAATCATCAACTCACCAATTAAAAAGGAATAGGGGGGCCAAATATGACAGTTACATGCAACCCAACAGCGTAACTAATTAACACATCTATAAGTAACTGACCCTCAACAATTCCACATTTACTTCATTACCCCTTCCCCCTTCCAGAATGACCCAGTTATTCCCCATTAACAGGTCAGTTTGTGTTAGGCTGCGCTTATAGTGCCGGCGCGGCAAAACAAATGCATTGCCGCCGACGCATGCGCTTATAGTAAGCGCGAGGCGACGGAGCGACGGCTTGGTTGTGATCGCTGGAAGTCATCTCAATTTGATTTTTCCAGCGACCGCAGCCTGACGTCACCGACACTATAAGCGCACGCGCATGCATTTGTATTGACGCGATGTCACATCGCTGTCGCCGGCACTATAAGCGCAGCCTACGCCTTCCATCCCACAGCTTCTTCCGTCGGGATTTACCTGCCCCCCATGTTATTATCACTGACACCCACAGGCAAAAAAAGTATGAAACTGATCCACGTTATGAATAAGTGACCCTTTCCCTGCCAGCTGGGGGTGGCTTATATACAACACTTCTTGCCAGGGGGCACCACCCGCGCTATATTGATAGGCACCGTGGGTACAGTGATACAGAGCCCAAGGCCTCTCCTCCCCGAGCTCGCCTATTCTCCCCAGCCTCTCCCAGGCCTAGCTTCTCACCATGGCGCAGCGTGTCTTCCTGGGATCTGCGGGAGAGAGACATACACAGTTAGCCCCGGCGCAATCATCCGCTCCCCTCAATACCGTCCCCTCCCGGAGTGGGGAACCCCCATCTAAACCCCAGCACCGGTCCAGGAACGGCCCAATTGGGTCACACCGAGGATGTCACCGGATTGTCCCCGGCCGGTACTCACCCTGTGCTCCTGCGCGCTGCGAGAGGAAAGGACCTTCACTTCCGCATCCGGGGCCTTAAACCTGAGACAGGAGCCGCCGAGGGTCAAAAGAGTAAGAAACGCGCAGTGCCTGCCTGCTAATATTATATAGTGTTCTATAAACATTAATACACCAAGATATTGAAGTGTGATGGTAGCATTGCTTTTTATATATGTATTGATGGTTTAATAGCCCTATAGGAGATTTTATTATTGCATATTTTATATTTCCCACATTCTTCATTAAAACTAAATGTAAAAACAAACATTAAATCTATTAAAATATAAAATATCACTATATATAAATATATTTAATCTAAAATAAAAGTTTCTAGTCAAAATACAAGATAAATATCTAATACAAATATTAATTATTATAGGGTTGCCAGGTGTCCAGTATTGAACCTGATTCTCCTGTATTTGGACCCTGTCCAGTAAAAAATGAGAGGTAATATTGGACATGTATGTGTATACCGGTATTACCTCTCTGGGCGTGTATGTGTATACCGGTATTACCTCTCTGGGCGTGTATGTGTATACCGTATTAACTCTTGGGCGTTTGTATGTGTATCAACGGTATTACCTCTCTGGCGTGTATGGTATAACAGGCTTACCATTCTGGGGTGTATGTGTATACCGGTATTACCTCTCTGGGCGTGATGTGTATTACCGTATTACTCTCCTGGGCGTGTGTGTGTATTCCTTACCTCTCTGGGTATGTGTATGTGTACCGGTATTACCTTCTGGGCGTTGATGTGTATAACCGGTATTACCTCTCTGGGCGTGATGTGTGTATACGGTATTACCTCTCTGGGCGTGTATGTGTATACCGGTATACACTCTACGCGGGGTGTATGTGTATACCGGTATTACCTTCTGGGCGTGTAGGTGTATACCGGTTTACCTCTCTGGGTGTGTAGTGTATACCGGTATTACCTCTCTGGGGTGTAGTGGATAACGGTATTACCTCTCGGGCGTGTATGTGTATACCGGTATTACCTCTCTGGGCGTGTTGTGTGTATACCGGTTTACCTCTGGGGTGTATGTGTTACCGGTATTCCTCTCGGGTGTGTATGTGTATACCGGTATTACCTCTCGGCGTTGTATGTGTATACCGGTTACCTCTTGGCGTGTGTTGTGTATACGCGTATAACCACTCATGCGGTGTATGTGAACCGGTATCCTTCTGGGCGTGTATGTGTATACCGGTATTACCTCTCTGGGAGTGTATGTGTATACCGGTATTACCTCTCTGGGAGTGTATGTGTATACCGGTATTACCTCTCTGGGAGTGTATGTGTATACCGGTATTACCTCTCTGGGAGTGTATGTGTATACCGGTATTACCTCTCTGGGCGTGTATGTGTATACCGCTATTACCTCTCTGGGCGTGTATGTGTATACCGGTATTACCACTCTGGGCGTGTATGTGTATACCGGTATTACCTCTCTGGAGATGTATGCAGGGTTACCACCACTCCGGGTTTGACCCGGAGACTCCTGGTTTTGGGCACTTACCTCTGGCTACGGGTTTAGCCTGTTAATCTCCGGGTGGCGGCGGAGTGCGACAGCGTCTCCGGCATCTCCTCCTACAAATCCAGTGAACATGACTGCGTGGCGTCAAATGACACTGCATTGCCATGACAACAGGACGCTATGTGAAGTCACAGCGTCACATGACACCGCGTTGCCTTGACAAGGGGACGCTACGTGACGCCATGCGGCATCACGTTGCCATGACAACTTGACGCGGCGTAACGTCATGACGTCACGTAGCGTCCCGTTGTCATGGCAACGCGGCGCAGCCATGATCATAGGAGTTGTTGGCAGAGATGCAGGAGGATGCCGGGAGCCGCCGCCGAACCAGGTAAGAAAGAATTATTATTAATTTATTTAAATATCTTTTTTTATTCAGGTGTGTACACTTACAAGTCATCCAGATACATATACAGGGAATCCCGCCACGTTGTGTATAAAAGCAAATATTGGTTAGTTTTTCGTTATTAAATAACACATTGGGAGATGAGTTTATATCACCTATAATTTCTTTTTCCCTTATAACCCGGGCTCCTAGAAGCCCTAACCGCTCCCTCAAACATTGGAGCGCTTACTGAACTAAACGCCATTTGGCGTTAACATTTTTATGGATCATTTCTACATATTGTGTTTACTGGGTTCCAGTTAGTCTTTGTCTTTAGATAAAGGATTTTGAGGGGTGATCTAATCTCTGGGGTAGCTCTATTTCTTTTGTTCCTCAAGGAATTCAGTCTGGTCCTGTTTAGGACAGGATGCTATAATTAGGTCCCATTTAGTGTGGAATTTATTCCCTGGATTATTTCTTCTCTGATCTTTATTTATTTTATCTATGATAATGAGCTTGATTAGTAGGGATTTAATTAATTCCATATTTGGGGCTTCTGGATCAAGCCATTTCATCATTTATTTATTTATTTATAAAATATTTTACCAGGAAGTAATACAGTGAGAGTTACCTCTCGTTTTCAAGTATGTCCTGGGCACAGAGTAAAACAAATAATACATGGTTACAAGTACAGTTACATAAATGAACAGGGTATACATTATATACAAGACATTGCATGCACAGTTAAAGAAAATATATATTATGAGCGTATGAAACAGTTACAGACCAGATTAAAGTGTGAGACAGCCTTAGATTTGAAAGAACTTAAGCTGGTGGTGGATGTGAGAGTCTCTGGTAGGTTGTTCCAGTTTTGGGGTGCACGGAAGGAGAAGGAGGAACGGCCGGATACTTTGTTGAGCCTTGGGACCATGAATAGTCTTTTGGAGTC